>JAGFNQ010005137.1:72835-295825 GCA_024364735.1 Boesenbergia rotunda | reverse complement strand
GCCACGCGTCGGCTGGGAGCCAAATCGAGAGGGATAATAGATTGAGTTAGGTATTATCTGAATGCAGAGGATCCCAAGGAGCGTAGGACACCACGCGTCCAACGGGGAACTCATCGAAAGAGGCGCATGGCATGCCTGCGAAAGAGTCTAGACGCCCGACCAGGACGATACTGAGGAGCGTGGGTTGTCACGCGCCCGATTGGGATCACTAAATCAAGCAGTGTGTGAGCATATAGCTGCTTGTGTCTTAAAGAAGCTTTGAGTTTGAGCGCCCCCCAACCCGGGAGAATCTGGTGCTACTGCGAATGAGTCCTTTTGGGCTCGGGATCTTTCTGGGGCTCCGAACCCCTTGATCTCGATGATGACCCGGGTCTATCCCTTCGCGTTCCCGAGGGAGCTAGGTCAGGCCGCCCGTATGGGTCTTATATCTCAGGGGCTCTCGAAGCTCACCAATCTCTCTTCTGCTAATGAGGCGCCACATTGCCCAGGATCATAGGAGAATCGGTTGGTATTGCACACATTGCAGTTATGCCAGTGTACTTCCCCATCTTCATTGGAACAGCATGATTCTGTATCATTCCGCTATACAGTTATGAATTTCTATACGAAATGCTAAATGCATGGTTAAACAGTATCACCAGATGTAACCTATTAAGATGATCGACCAAGTCATTCGGAGTATCCAAACATAAAATACTAAATCCCTATAAGTCAGGACTACTCAAAAGTTCAAACCCTAACATCAGGCAAAATCCCAACAAGAACAAGAAAAGTTCAAACTTCCAGCATTAATCTCGAGACATGAATGAAGATTGATAGATAGATGCGACAGATTATTGAAAATTTTCATATCTATCAACAGGGGGCGACCGATTATTGAAAAATTATAAAGACTACGACTAACTAAATGATATAAAGCGTTATTAGAAGTTTTTAAAAATTAATTTGCTTTGTAAATAAGTCAATTATCAAATCATGCACGTTGCAAATTTCATCACTACAGCCGAACTATATTTTAAGTCAAATTAGCTGTAAAATTACACAAACAAAATCTTTTTTGCTTGTACTCGTGAAAAAGAAATTAGATATGCTAATGGAGTCAAGTTTTATGGCACTTACACCTATATATACTGGGCAGGCTTCTCATCTTGCTGTCAGATTTGGCACCGTTTCTTAGTGATAGTGATGAAAAAATGCATGCATATCGTGAATCTAATTCATCGTACTAAGAAAAAGTGTAGTTTGAGGGTTATGTTTTGGTTGCAATGAAGATTTTAGTGTTTCACCTTTCACTTACAAAATTTCTATAGTGAATCATATATTTCTGTATGTTTTTTTGTTAATTTAGGTATTTAATTTGTTGACCAAATAAATTTTTGAATAGTCCGATTTGATTTATAAAAGATTTTCATTAGTCATTAAAGATAAATTTAAAAAATACAAATAAATTTTAATGGAACATCATAGACGTGTTGATATAAGAAATTAACATAAATACAACCACAAATCATTTTTAAATAATTAGCTATATATTGTTATATTTGTATTATATTATTTATATACGTGCACGGTCTCAGTGTGAAACTAATAGACGGGGTCCTCTGTCTCAGAGGATCTTTGTCCCGCACTCGTCGGTGACGGTTGATGAGTCATCTGATCGTCGATCGGATATTATCGATAGTTTTTTATTGTCGTATCGAATCAAATGATATCCTGGAAGAACGATGAATCGGTCGGAATCACTGTAATTCCAATCTCGTCGGTGAATCCGACGAGATCGTAATTGTGACGATCCCAATGAATTCATCGTATCCCCAGAATATAGCCCCAGAATATAGTTTTGTTCGGAACGACGGACGTCGATGTTATCCAATGAATAATCGAACGATTCAACGGACGAGACAAGAGACAAGAGACAAGAGACAAGAGACAAGAGACAAAGGACAGGACAGCGGATCTTCTCTTGAACACTAAGCCGGCTTTTGTCATTGGCCTGAGGGGGTTCAACACATGGCGTCTTTCTGTTGGCCAGAGTTGATGGACGTCAGACGAAAAGTCAATCGAAATTAGGACATCTCCAATAAATTTTTTTGAAAAGGCAAGTGAAAAAAATGAATAAAAAACTAAAATTATTATCAAATTTGAAAGTTTTAGCTAACAACATGTTGTGGTCCCTCCACAAGGGCCACATTTGGGCTTTTACCCAAAGCCCACACTGGTTTTATTTGCTTTATTAAGAAGACAGCAGCAATGATCGTGGAGGGAAGGGAAAAAACGGAAAAGAAAGAAAGGAGCAGTTTTTCCATATTTTCTTCAGCGCAGTTTCGGAAAAGTTCAGTTTGCCGGAGTTTCAACCGTTGGATCATCGTCAAAGTTGACAGCGTGTTCGTAACATCTTGGGCTTCATTCTAAACGGTGGAGATCGGAATTTGACGTCTTTATTCTCTTATATTCATCATGGTGATGATGATGATGATTATGCTGCTGTATTGAACATTGGCGTTCCCATTATTATTGTTGATAGTGGAAGATTTAAGTGGCCAACACGGTCCCGTGGTTTTTTCCCAATTTGGGGTTTTCCACGCTAAAATTGGTGGTTTTAAATTTCTGTCTAGTTTAACTATTTATTATTGCTAGATTTGATTGATTGGTTTGCATTGTCTATCTAATTACACAAAGTGGGAAAGAGAATTGTTATTGTTCCACTGGAAGTTATCTGATAACGGATTTATTGAGGTCATTCTTTCCCAACAAGTGGTATCAGAGCCAAGTTCATTGGCTTGATATATTTTGTGTTAATCAAATGGAGGAATCAAGTAGTAGCAACAATACTATGATTAAGCTCACGGCTACCAATTATTCAATTTGGAAGTCGCGAATGGAGGATTTATTGTGCTGTCTTGATTATGAAGACACACTTTTGGGTGATAAAGGCAAACCTCATGATATGTCAGATGCTCAATGGGCTAAATTGAATAGAAAGGCTGTTGGAAAAATTCGACAATGGGTTGATAATAGTGTGTATCAACATGTTGCCAATGAGACTAATGCAAGTGTATTATGGAGAACTTTGCAGGAGTTATATGAGAAGAAGAATGCACAGAACAAGGCTTTTCTTTTCAGGAAATTGATGTATCTCAGGTATAGGGATGGCACCTCAGTTTCAGAGCACTTGAATGTTTTTCAAGGTATAGTAAATCAGTTGACTGGGATGGCGATACAGTTAGACGATGAGATACTTGCTCTATGCTTAATTGGTTCTCTACCTGATAGTTGGGAGACACTTGTTGTTTCACTTAGTAATTCTGCTCCAGATGGTAAGCTCACTGTGAAAATGGTGAAAGAAAGTATGTTGAATGAAGAAAATAGAAGAAAAGAGCGAGGGTTAACTATGCATAATCAAGCATTAGTTATAGAAAAGCGTGGAAGAAGTAAGAGTAGGACACCAAGAAATTATGACAATCAGGACAAGTCACGAGGTAAATCTCGTAGTAGAGGCACTTTTAAGTGTTATTATTGTGATAAGACAGGGCATAAGAAGTTTCAGTGCAGATTATGGAAAAGGGAACAAAGTGAGAAAGGTGAAGCGAAGAAAGAAGATGTTAGTACAGCAGTTGCTTCAGATGGTAATGTGACTATTATTTGCGATATCAATAACATTAATCTCACATATCAGGATTCTCATTGGGTAGTTGATTCTGGAGCATCATATCATGTCACTTCTCATCGTGATGTGTTTTACAACTACACAAATGGTGAATTCGGTAATGTGAAGATGGGGAACAATGTAGAGTGCAAGATTGTGGGCATTGGTGATGTCTACATGAATACAAATACTGGGTGCAAGTTACATCTAAAGAATGTGAGACATGTTCCTGCAATTCGCTTGAATTTGATCTCCACTGGTATACTAGATGATATGGGGTACCATAGTCTCTTTGGTGAAGGTAAATGGAAGCTCACTAAAGGATCTTTAATAGTTGCCAGGGGAACAAAAATTAGTTCCTTATATGTGACAGAGGCTAAATCTTATGGGGGAGAAGTGAATGTAGTTGGTGATTCGTCTGCCCAGCTATGGCATTTGCGGCTTGGACACATGAGTGAAAAAGGTATGCATATGCTCTCCAAGAAACAGAATATTCCTGGCTTGAAGAACATAGATTTAGAGGTATGTACACATTGCATTGCTGGTAAACAACATAGAGTTTCTTTTAAGAAATTTTCTCCGTCTAGAAAGGCAGATCTGTTGGATCTAGTGCATACTGATATCTGTTCTATGGATGCTTTGAGTCTTGGTGGTGCTCGTTATTATATTACCTTCATTGATGATCATTCTAGGAAGGTTTGGGCTTATGCTTTAAAGACTAAAGATGAGACTCTTGAGAAGTTTAAGTTTTTTCATGCATCAGTTGAGAGGGAAACTGGTAAGAAGCTGAAATGCATTCTTTCAGACAATGGTGGTGAATACTGTGGGCCATTTGAAGAATATTGCAGAATTCAAGGAATCAAGTTAAAGAAGACAGAGCCAAAAACACCTCAGCATAATGGAGTTGCAGAGAGAATGAACCGCACAATTAATGATAGGGTTCGTTGTATGCTTTCTCATGCAAAATTGCCAAAGTCCTTTTGGGGAGAGGCAATGAGATTAGCAGTTGATGTGATTAATCTTTCTCCATCAATTCCACTAAACCATGATGTACCATTGAAAGTTTGGTCAAGAAAGGATGTCTCATATAGTTATCTGAGAGTTTTTGGTTGTAGGGCATTTGTGCACATTCCTAGAGATGAGAGATCTAAGCTTGATAGTAAGACGAGACAATGCATTTTCATCGGATATGGCCATGATGATTTTGGGTATAGATTTTGGGATCCAGTCAACAAAAAGGTTATTAGAAGCAGAGATGCTATTTTCTTTGAAGATCAGACCATAGCAGATTTTGAGAAGTCAGAAGAATCAAAGTCTAGCTGTGAAGGAGTTGATACAGGTATGGTGCGTCCACCTATGGTTCCTGTTGGTAATAACAACAATGTACCTGTTGATGATCCGACTTTAGTTGATGGTGAAACAGTTCAAGAGAACCCAATTGAAATGCCAGTTGCTCATCAGATTATAAGAAGAAGCACAAGAGAGAGACAACCTTCTACAAGATACTCCATCAATGATTATGTGATGCTAACTGATGGGGGAGAACCAGAGACTTATGAGGAGGTTTTGTCTCATGAAAAGAAAGGTGAGTGGTTAGCTGCTATGCAAAATGAGATAGATTCCTTGCATGAGAATCACACTTATGACCTAATGGAGCTGCCGAATGGCAAGAGAGCATTGAAGAACAAATGGGTGTTCAGATTGAAGACTGAAGAGAATATTTTGCAACCAAGGTACAAGGCAAGGTTGGTTGTGAAGGGATTTGGTCAAACAAAGGGAATTGACTTTGATGAGATTTTCTCACCTGTTGTGAAGATGAGCTCTATCCGAGTTGTTTTGGGATTAGCAGCAGGTCTGGATTTGGAGATTGAGCAGCTTGATGTGAAGACTGCATTTCTCCATGGTGACTTAGAGGAGGAGATTTATATGGAACAGCCTCAAGGCTTTAAAGCTAAAGATAAGGAAAATCTTGTTTGTAGGTTGAGAAAGAGTTTATACGGGCTTAAACAAGCGCCAAGACAGTGGTACAAGAAATTTGATGCTTTCATGGAAACAAATGGGTACAGTAAGACTACTTGTGATCATTGTGTCTTTGTGAAGAAATTTTCTGAGGGTGACTTTATAATTCTCTTGTTATACGTTGATGACATGTTGATTATTGGTCATCATACTGCCAAAATTAAAAAGCTCAAAGAAGAACTCAGCAAATCCTTTGCCATGAAGGATTTAGGTGCAGCTAAGAAGATCCTCGGCATGAAAGTCATTCGTGACAGACTGACAGGAAGAAGAAAGAACTTTGGTTATCTCAAGAGGGATATATTGAGAAAGTTCTTGAGAGATTTAATATGAGAAATGCAAAATCTGTTGTTTCTCCACTTGCAGGTCATTTTAAGCTTTCTTCAAAGGAATGTCCTACAAGTGAGCAAGAAAAGCAAGAAATGAAGAATGTTCCTTATGCATCAGCAGTCGGGAGCTTGATGTATGTCATGGTGTGTATAAGGCCAGATATTGCTCATGCCGTTGGTGTTGTTAGTCGGTTTCTTTCAAATCCAGGAAAAGAACATTGGGCAGCATTAAAATGGATTCTCAGGTATCTCAGAGGTACTTCTAAAGTATGTCTACACTTTGGGAATGATAAACCTATGTTGGAGGGCTATACAGATGCAGATATGGCAGGTGACATTGATTCAAGAAAATCCTTGTCTGGTTATCTAATTACTTTTGCAGGGGGAGCAGTTTCATGGCAATCAAAACTGCAGAAGTGTGTTGCTTTGTCAACTACAGAGTCTGAGTATATAGCAGTTACAGAAGCTTGCAAGGAAGTATTGTGGATGCAGAAATTTCTACAAGAGTTAGGTCACGAGCAAGGAAAGTATGTTTTGTACTGTGATAGCCAAAGTGCAATTCATCTCAGTAAGAATTCCACGTTCCACTCACGTTCGAAGCATATTGATGTGAGGTATCATTGGATTCGTGATGTGTTAGAATCAAAGATGCTACAGCTTGAGAAGATTCATACCGATGAAAATGGTTCTGATATGATGACTAAGGTATTGCCAAAAGAAAAGCTTGCAGTGTGCCGAGATATTGCAGGTATGGGGGAACCTTCCTCCTTGTGATCGGGAGGGGGAGATTTGTTGTGGTCCCTCCACAAGGGCCACATTTGGGCTTTTACCCAAAGCCCACACTGGTTTTATTTGCTTTATTAAGAAGGCAGCAGCAATGATCGTGGAGGGAAGGGAAAAAACGAAAAAGAAAGAAAGGAGCAGTTTTTCCAGATTTTCTTCAGCGCAGTTTCGGAAAAGTTCAGTTTGCCGGAGTTTCAACCGTTGGATCATCGTCAAAGTTGACAGCGTGTTCGTAACATCTTGGGCTTCATTCTGAACGGTGGAGATCGGAATTTGACGTCTTTATTCTCTTATATTCATCATGGTGATGATGATGATGATTATGCTGCTGTATTGAACATTGGCGTTCTCATTATTATTGTTGATATTGGAAGATTTAAGTGGCCAACACGGTCCCGTGGTTTTTTCCCAATTTGGGGTTTTCCATGCTAAAATTGATGGTTTTAAATTTCTGTCTAGTTTAACTATTTGTTATTGCTAGATTTGATTGATTGGTTTGCATTGTCTATCTGATTACACAAAGTGGGAAAGAGAATTGTTATTATTCCGCTGGAAGTTATCTGATAACGGATTTATTGAGGTCATTCTTTCCCAACACAACAGGTTTAATTATATTTTCAAATTTATTTTTTTTCTTTTGGAGTTGGAATCAATAATAAATAATATTATATATTATATATTTTAAAATAACTAAAAAATAAATTAAAAAATAATTATAAGATTTTATTTCATGAATAAATAATAATAATTAAAATTATATTTATTTTTTAAAAATAAATATATTTGATAAATTAAATACATAAAAATTATTATAATTAAATTAAAAATTCTAAGTTAATCAAATATTAATGAAAATTAAAAACCATATTAATTAATTTACTAATTAAAAATTAAAAATTAATTAAATTAATGATCATAATTATTTCAATATTAAAAAATGTATAAATTAAATTAAAAATTTATTAATTTATTAATTAAAAGTATAAATAAATTAAATTAAAGATTATAATTATTTAAAATATTAAAGATAGAGAAAAATAAATTTTTATGTTTGTGATGTGGTGTTGATCTAGTATATTGAAAATTATAAAAATTATATATCTTCAATTTAAATCGTTGGAGATGCCTTAATAAAATTTTATATTACAAAAACTTCTGCTTTTGTATTAGGGCATATCAAATGGTTAAATCTCTAAAAGAATTTTTCTATACTTCTCAATTTGTCACATAAATACCGTATCAAAAATATAAAAATTTATTAAAGAGTTCAATAATTAAAACTATCAATAAACTATTTTATAATTTTTAATATATCACATCAGTGTCATTTCATAAACATAAAAATCATTTTTAATTTCTAATGTGTAAAATTATCATTTAATATTTTTATATAATTTTTATTTTATTTAATTTATAATTTCTATTTAATATTTAATTAACTTATAAATTTTAATTTAATTATAATCATTTATATATTTTTAATTTATCAAATATATTTATTTCTAAAAAATAAATATAATTTTAATAATTACTATTTATTATTGAATTAAAATATTATAATTTATTTATTTCAATTTATTTTATAATTATTTTGAAAGATTATCTCCACTTCAAAAGATAAAAAATATAAATTTGTAAATATAATTTATTTTTAAATTAAAAATCTCAAATCTCACGTCGAGATTTGAATTTTTTTATCCAATTTATTTTTTTTCACAAACCTCCCAGAAATCTTGCTGCCCTTATCATCCTCCACCTTGCCGCTATCCTTCTCATCGCCGATCTCTGATCTCCGATCTTAAATCTCCTTCGCCTCGATCCCTAAACTCGCCCCTCCGATCATCGTCGCCTTAGCTGCTGCTGCCCACAAAATGGTACGTACTCTATGTTTTCTTTCAGATTTGCTCCTTTTTCAGGGATCTTTTCTGCGTATTATCGTCTGAGCATTTCTGTTTTCCTGGGCGGACGTGCAGTCCGACGAGGAAAAGGAATCGTCGACTTCAGATGCTGCCGATCCCTCGGAGTTGAAGAAGATCGAATCGCTCTCCATCTCCGATGATAAGGATGGTGAAAACCATGCAGATGACGTACCTGACGGCAGTCGCCTGCTGGAGGACCCTGACGAATCCGACATCAAAGCCGTAAATATTCCTTTACTTTACTTTTCTTGCTCTTGCTGGGCTTTTGCCTGATGTTAGTGTTTGAACTTTTGAGTAGTTCTGACTTCTAGGGATTTAGTATTTTTATGTTTGGATACTCCGAATGACTTCGTTGATCATCTTAATAGGTTACATCTGGTGATACTGTTTATACGTCCGCTGTGGCGTTTGAAGACTTGAATTTGTCAAATGAACTGATCAACGGGTTATATGTGGAAATGGGTTTTAGCAGACCCAGCAAGATTCAGGCTATTACTCTGCCTATGATTCTTACACCTCCGTATAAAGATTTGGTAGCTCAAGCTCATAATGGATCGGGTAAAACAACTTGCTTTGTGTTGGGGATGTTGAGCCGAGTTGATCCAAGCAAGAAGGTGCCCCAAGCCATCTGCGTTTGTCCCACTAGGGAGCTTGCTCAGCAGGTTTTCCTCTTCATTTGGATTTGTTTTTTTTAATCATGCATTTAGCATTTCGTATAGAGATTCCTAACTGTATAGCGGAATGATACAGAATCATGCTGTCCTAATGAAGATGGGGAAGTACACTGGCATAATTTCAATGTGCGCAATACCAACCGATTCTTCTAATTATATTCCTATAAATAAACGGCCTCCAGTGACTGACCAAGTTGTGATTGGTACTCCTGGGACCATCAAGAAGTGGACAACAGCAAAAAAATTGAGCACAAGGGATGTTAGAATACTTGTTTTTGATGAGGCAGATCACATGCTAGCTGAGGTAGGGATTGGATAACTTCTCTGTGATCTTAAGTTACAATAATGTCATGCCTTTGCTCAAAAGTTTTTCTTTTATTGTTTATTTTCATTGATTAACACACTTTTTATTAGTTTTTAATTTTCTTTTTGATAATGCTAATATCATAATTATCAAGTTGTGTGTTATAACTCTTTGAAGTTAGTTACGTAAATCTCCATTTCCATGCGGCACTATATCAGGATATATTACTAGTAATATTTAAATTGATTAGATTATATTCCTTTGTATTATGTCGACTAATGTTGAATTTTGGTCTCTCTTCACCCCTCACACCTGTCACTCTCTGATAGATTTGACTTTTCTAATTATGAAATCTATTTTTCACCTTAGATGTGTTCATATCATCTCAAAAGTTACACAATTCTTTACTGGAGGAAGAACGAATACTTCAGGAAGAGCTAATAGAACACTTTTAACTATTTCTATGATGGACCTATGAGATAAATCCTGAATGGTATAGCATGTATTTAATGGAATGATCCTTTGGTGTTTGCAAGTGTATGTAATTGGAGTCTTTCCAACTTAAGCTTTGATGGGTTGTCTAGGAAGATAGGAGTGTGAGGGAGAGGAAGAAGGAAAAGGTTACAAATTGCACATAAATTAATCACAGATTACTTATAAATTAATTATGCGTTGCTTTCCTCTCCCTCCCTTCCCTTCTCCTAGTTTTCCATCAAGTAAACCCAGCCTATAGATGAAGCTCTCTGATGCTACTTTTACTTCCATGTGAGATGTGATTTCTAATTTCCAACTGGAGCATCTTTATGTCCCCTTTCACTCAAAGAGTCTCGCAAAACATTTCTTGATCAAATTTCGAAGTTTTATACTAAAAAAATGTAGAATCACAGTTTTGCACCATTATCACTAGTCGTTCAATCAACATGGTTTGGTTTTATTTTGCCAAGGTGAATTAATTATGGATTCATTGATGTTCGAGTTGATTATTATAGTAGTATGAAGAAATACATTAGTTTGAGAGGTATACAAGAAATACAAAGGAACTCCAGAATTCCACAGCCACCTTGGTGATGGTGTGCAAGTGTTAGCTAAAGTATTGATCTATTTTACTTGCAACTGATTATTTATTTTCAAGATCTCATTTATCAATCTCCATGATGACACTTCGAAGACTTTTTGATTACTTTGGTTTCTGTAGATGTCTGTGTTGTCTTGTAATGTGGAGAAGCCAAAAGCTCACACTGTTCTGTATTTTATTTCTGAGTGCAGGATGGCTTTAGGGATGATTCTGAAAGACTTAGGAAAGAGATTCAAAGGGGTAGTGGTGGTTGTCAGGTTTGGCTTCTGTCATACATTCACCATTATTTCTGCTAGGGTTTATTTGAACTCCTATAATGCATATATTTTTTGAAGAAAACAAAAATCCAAAAGTTATAAGGTGTTCAACTGTGTGTGTGTGACATATAATCCAAACATTCTTATTTTCTCTATAATAATTTCCACCTGCATTTTACTTCATTTTGTGTTCTACCTTACCCATAGCTAATGAAATGTTTGAAATCAGTCTGTTTAGTCAGAATAATAAAATTTTACTGGGTGTCATTATCTCTTCCCATATTGAATGTTAAAATAAACACTTGGCTAATATAAATAAATGAATTTGGAATATTATTTTCTTTCACCTATTTTAATTTTATATCAGTGATATGTTGATCTTATTTGTCCTCCATGATATTCTTTTCTTTTACCATCATGTTCTGTGTGCTAGGTGCAACATGCATTAACAAGGTCTTTCCCATTCAATCCTTTCGACAACTATTGCTCACTTTGTTTTAGATTGCAGTATCCAGAATGATTCACAGTTACTAGGCACATTATCTATTACATTATTAGCTTATCACTCAGTTCAAGATACATCCCGCTTTGGCCCAATGCTAACATGAAACCACTTCCCCTTTCTTCTATTTGGCTAACAATATTCTCCTCCATTGACATCCATCAACACCAGTATTGTTTTTCTGTTATAGAGCCAACACCCACTGATCAAGACAGACAAAGCCGTATTAGAGACCACTATACATCATCCTCAATTTCATCTTTCCTTTTGGCCCCGTTTGCCTTTTTTTTTGTTCTTTTATCTTTTATGTGGACCATTTATTAACCTTTTTTATGGCTATAATAGCTAATCAAAACTAATTAATGATCGCAATTGCGATCTTGTGGTGGTTGTTGGAGGCCATCAATGCCGATTGCGGTCTTTAGGATGCTCAATGGTCTGAGCTACCTGGGAATGCTTGGTAGCGGCGAGTGACAATGGGAGCAACTAATGACCAAGGCAAAGTGGTGATCAAAGACATGGGTTCGATAACATAAGGGACAGTCATGTGTGCTTGTGAGTAGAGAGAGGACTTCAGTGATACACTTTGCTCATGCGGGTAGCTAAGTGCGATAGGCGGTGAGGAGGTGAAGCAACAATACTCAATCAGTAGCGGATTGCAAACAATTAAAAGGATGATTGTCAATTAGAAAAGGGGGAGAGGGCAATGACATTGAATAGAGGGATTGAATAAGGAAGAGACAAACATGATAAACTAGTTTTGTAGGCCTTTTCTTGCATTGACTTTAGTGAGGCATTCGACCCTCAGTAATTAGGAACAATTGTGTCAAGGGTGATTGAGAAAAGCTTAGGAGAAATTGTGGTTGCCTACCATCATTGGCCCATTGATGGAATGAACAAAGTGAGAGATGGGATTACATATGAGGGTGACATATTGATATTGAAAGTAGTCATTAGAGGTGTTGGTCGACATAGAAAAACAAACACCATGAAATAAATTCCTTCTAGAATTGGCTGGGTGGCTCCAAGCAACAACTACAACTGGATGGGGAGAGGTTCTTATGCTACTATACCTCATTGATTTTTAGCAACAACAAAACAACCAAACCATAATTCCAAGGTTTAAAATCTCGACCCGTGCCAAGGTTTCAGTCCCAGACCAGAACGATACGGTTTCAGTATCGTATCGTGTCGTGCTGGTACGATTTCAATATTTTTTATTTATATAATAATTATTAGATAAATATGTTTATTGTGTATAATTTAAAAATAAATTATATATTGATTTTATATAAGTTCTTAATTATTGAACAACTTAATATTGTTATAAAAAATTAAATATAATTTTCTTTAAAGAAAATTTATTTATCAATAACTCAAATTAAAATTGATACATCGTAATATGTTACCTTACTAAGTTATTAATGCCAAAACTTTATATGTTTTGGAGCAAAAATCTTAAAAGTAAAAAAGTTTAATATCGCAATATTTATGCATCCAAATTTCAAATTTATCTAAGATAAAAAATATTATCTATAATAAATATATAAATTAATTATTATTCATTTAATTAATTATTAATTTAAATAATATATATTTAAAATAATAAAAATATTAGAATATTAATTAAATAATAAAACAGTAAAAATACAAAATAATTAAAATATATCAGAATATAAATTTGATTTTTTAGATTTTTAAATTTTTTAAAAATTTTTAAATAATATTTAAAACAGTAAAAACAATTTTCAGAAAATTAATTAATAAAATTTATTTAATTTTTATTATATTTTTAATATTTTATTGAGATAATATTTATTTGAGGTTATGTTTTATTTAAATAAATCAGCGCTCGCTACGCCTCCGACGGCACCTACGACACCACGATGGGCCACACGTGCGTGACATTTCTTCCTCCGACGGTAGAGGATTCCCTCTGTCGCCGCCTCCGCCTGTTGCCGCATGACCTGTCGCCGCGTGACGCACACCATGGTGCTACTCACGAAATCATGATGACTTCTATGTCAGTTTCGGACCACTAGCGAAACGGTAAGTATCTCCCGTGCCGCCCAGCACGGAACTAAATTTTATTCCATGCATAATTCTTCATTATATGGGTCTGTTACATAGATTTTATTCCACTACTGACCTTTATATAAGTCTATATTGATAGTGATATTTAGGATTGTATTCCACTACTGACCTTTATATAGGTCTATAATGATAGTAATATTTAGATCCGAGTGACTATTTTAATTGTGTCGAGTAGAGATTCCTTTATCCTCTCTTTGTCCCTCGTACCTTCAAATGTAATTGATTCAATTTACCTAATTGCTTGTGTGGATACATCTATACCATTTTAATCTATTTTCCTTCATTTTATTATCCATGCGAGCTACATTTAGTTGCTCTTCAGCCGTATATTTTTATTTATCTTTTCTTGTATTCCTGTACATTCATCTTGGCACTCCCACCTTTGCCATAACATTATTTTATGTGTTTGTTTCTTAACTTTCCAGCACTATACCTGTAAGCATGGCTACTAATTCTACAATTTCTAAATTTTTTCTTTTAGCTAAGGTGCACAATGATTGCACCACCGCTGAACCTTTTCTCTAAGTTAATCATTTTGTAATACTATTAATGATTTCTTCACCAATCCTTTTTATTGAATAATTTCTCTAATATATCATAACTCTTATTATCTGCAAGGATTTATCTAACTCAACTAGTAGTTAACTACGTCAAACTGTTTTTTTGTATATTCTATTTTCGTTAACCTTTACTTTGAAAGTTCCCCTCTAGTTTATTTTATCCAGTCTCTCATTAATTGAGACAATACAATAAATAACAGTCACCAGAGAGGCTTATCTTACATCTGACGCCTAGTACTAATGGAAAGGAATAAAAATTTAAAGTTACTTTGATGTAAACTCATTGTTAAAAGAAAATCATTTGTTGGATGCCTTGTAAGTGTAACACTAATTATTGATTTTTCTTTGTACCAATATATTTTACCACATAGATATAATGATTAGATAATTTTCGTCAGCCAACCAATCACAATTGATGTTTAATCTTTTTTCTTCTTCTTTGTTTTTTAAATATTTATGCATTAGTTGACTTATGAAATAATTACATTTATAATTTATCTTCTAGGCATAAAACCACTGAGTTTAGAAAATTCCATTTCACCTCTATATTTTCTTCAGAAGTTTCTTGTTGTGACTTATTAATTTAACTTCTCGATAGTTACAGCATTGCATGTTGCCTTTATTCTTATACAATTGATACTGAAAACCTTTTCTAAACATCTTTCTAAGTTCTAAAATTTTATTATTTAATTTAGTTAATCAAAGTATACCTTTAATCAGTAACTCTTTCAAACCTCAAATGCCATTAGGATTATTTGTTTGAAGTTTCTCTAATCCCATTTGATATGGCGTTCCAAACAAAAGTATGGTTATGTAATCATGATTTTTCATCTCGAAAGCTTTCTGTTGTGCAGTTATTAAATATTTAATGAGAATACAGTTTTGATCTTTTCTTCCTTTGTTCTCAAGAAGTTTGTTTGGTCATCTGGAAATTTAATATCCCTGTAGCTGACCTGAGTAGTTATGGCTAACATTATTTGTTGATGAAGATTCCTTTATTACCATCTCTTGTATATTTATTATTCTGTGAATTCTCTACAATTCTTTGCATAGTTTTAAATCTCTCTCCATTTTGAATTCCTAGATTGTTATATAGATTATCTGATTAAGCTCAAAATTAGTTATCCCATGCAAACTTTCTTATTTCTATAATTTTGCAAATCCTTGAAGGATTTGAACAGTAATTTGTTTTGTACTTCTTCACATCACCGTCAACTCTCCATATGATTTATGGTTGATTCATGTTTGCCTATTAAAGCTGTGGCATGGCAACAACTGCAAACCCTAAGCAAAAAAGCAAGATGCTTGTTTTGGATTTGCAATAAAGCACTAGGGCCCTCAAATTCCAGTACCTGTTCAACGGGAGAATGGCTTTCCACTGATTATTTATCAGGCCAAACTCCAAGATGCTCTCTCCTCCCGATCATAGTCAAACAAGTGATTTCCATTTTATCCACACAGCAGTCATGCTGTTCTGAGGGTGTTCCCAGGTCTTTGGATGTTTGCTTATTCACATTCATAAGTAGGTGTGAGTATTCGGTTAAAACCGAACCAAATTAATCGAACCGAACCGAACCGATTTTTTTTCGAACAAATTGAACCGACCTAATTTAAAAAAAAACGAACAACCGAACCGATATTTTATTGAATTAACTGAATTATCCAAAAAAATCGGTTTTTAATAAAATTCAGTTTTTTTAATTAAAGAATTGATTTTGGGCTAAAAATTCGGTTAATTGATTAATTTCGTCTATTCGGTTTAACCGAATAGGAAATTTGAAAACCGAACCAAATTAACCGAATTTTTTAAAGAAAAAAGCAAATTTCTGAATAGACCGAACCGAATTTTAAAATTGGGTCGGTTTGCTCGGTTTAATCAAATTTTTGCTTACCCCTATTCATAAGCCAAAAGGGATCTGAATTATGACTGCTAACTTTGTTATTACATACCTGTTTGGTCCACATGATTTATATTTCGTTCTGTAATAAGATTGCATACATAATCTATGAATGCCACATGCACACCCACCCTGTTCACCCAAGAAACATGATCATTGTGAACTCCTGAATGCGAAAAGAGAGCTGACTGAATTGTATAATCCATACACAACCTATGATTTTTCAATGCGACTGATTGTGAGTTTCTGTCGAGAAGAAACTTTAAAACAATCAAGCTAGTCAGGAACCAAGAATGTTGATTGAAATATTGAATCCTGCTTTCCTTTCTAATGGTAAACAGTTAAGGTATCCGGCTCCTTCAGATGATCATGCAGAAACTGTTGGCTTGCAGATCCCTTGATACATGATGTATATTCATTCATGTTTTCCCTAGTAAACCTTATTTATGATATTCTTTTGATTATGACATTCACCCTCTTAATTCTCCTAAATTTTCCATCATGCTGGTAAGATGCTGAATTTTGGCATTTTAAACTTCTAGTCAATCAGTAAAATCAAAAGTGTGCAGATCTTCATCAACTAGTGAGCGCTTAAGTTATTTTCCAAAAGATGGTTTACATTGTGATTTATACAATTCCTTCCTTTCTAAACAGGGTGTCACAAACTGCTCTGAGCAAAGAAACATGGGCAGTTGTTTCATTTGGAGTATAATTCTATTCGCATTAGTCAGTTGCCATAAGAGGCTGTCATCCTTGAGTTACTGATGTATTTGTTTATATAAAGTAGAAGCAAGTTTTTTTTTCATTTATTAATACTTTTTAGTTTTTTTTCCCTGTTATTGGAGAAGATAAAAAATTACATTTTTTATATGATGTTCAATCGTTAACAAATTTTTTATTTTTCTTACAATTTCTTTTTCCTAGAATATGAAAACTAGAAATAGAAAATTGAAAATAGTTTCCTCAGACCAAACACAACTCATTTACTGCTATATTATCCTGCCTCGTGAAACTATTTTGAACAGTGAATCTTGATGGCATTTTTCTTGCTTTATCTCTTAGGTACTTCTTTTTTCTGCTACCTTCAATGACAAAGTGAAGGCATTCGTCTCAAGAGTAATTAATGACGGAAATCAAATATTTGTGAAGAAAGAGGAACTTACTTTGGAAAAAGTAAAACAATATAAGGTCCTTTGTCCAAATGAAAATGCTAAGATAGAAGTAATAAAAAACAAGATTTTTGAATTTGGGCAAAAGGTGGGACAGACGATTATATTTGTACGCACAAGACAGAGTGCTCGAATGTTGCATCAATCACTGTCTCAAGAGGGTTATGAGTGCACATCAGTTCAAGGTGCTCTCAGTCAAGAAGACAGGGACAAGATTATAACAGAATTCAAAGATGGATTAACCAAAGTCCTCATAACCACTGATCTGCTGGCTCGTGGTTTTGATCAAAGACAGGTATTAACTTAAAGCATGTAGTGTTTTTTCACTGTCTATATTTCTCATGCTTTTTCTTATATTGAAGGTTAATTTGGTTATCAACTACGATCTACCTGTAAAGCACACCAATTTTGAGCCAGAAATTTTGTGAACTATACCTACATAGAGTTGGAAGAACTGGTCGATTTGGTAGCAAAGGTAAGTCTTGTCCTTTTTTCTGAATAACATTTCCACTCTAGAATAATACATACAATTTTGATTTTTGCATATTCTGATTGATTTTCATGATTCGCTTTATGTGGTGTGGCTTGTCAGTAATTACATAAGCGAACTTCATACTAGTGGTCTAATAATTATATAGTGGTCTAATTATATAGTCTACTATTTAATTAAAGGATTCCATGTTATAGACCAGTTTTTCCTTGATTTGCCGGCAAACACAAGTTGGGAACGTGTACATGGATGAACTACAACAGTTCTTTAAAATGAAGTTAATGAGGGGTTTGTCCATGTTGTACCACAAGCGCATTTTGTTTCTTGAAACTTCATTACCTTGCACTTATTTGCTATCTAGAAAAAAGGAGTAACCTATTGGTTGTTAGCTGTGTATTACTGTTGCTAAGCCTGCTCAGTGTCTGCTGCAATCAGATTCTTGGGATTGCTAAGATTCTACTTATTTTGCCCTGTTTACCCTGAGGTTGTGTTAATTTTCGTGTTAAAGAAGCTTCTGCTGATGTGATATGCTATTTTGTTCATTCCCAATTCATAGATAAAATTTATTTATTTATTTATTTTTGTATAGGTGCTGTCTTCAATTTCCTATGCACTGATGATAGGGACAGGTTTGTTATGGAGAAAATTGAGCACCACTTTCAACATCCTATCCCTGAGGTTGTCATCTATTCTAAATTTTCATGCGGTATTTTCTCAAAAAATTTCTCAATATAGAGCACCCGCTCATATCGCAGATTTCGGACTGGAGGAGTGAAGAAGCTTTCGAGTCAGCTCTCAAGGATGCTGGTTTGCTATGAAAGCTGGTTCCCTTCTTTGTTTCCTGTGCTCGATTAATCCCATGCTTGGGTTTCGTATAGCGCAAGAGTTCGCACTCATTTATCTGTTTAATAGCCGCGGTGAATGACCTTCTTCGCTATGAAATAGTCCGTGGAGCCGGGCCAGTCATCCCAGATTCATCTGCTACCTGATCCAATATTTTTTCTTCGCTATGATATAGCAATCCGTGTAAGCGTACGTTTTGTATGCAACCTTAACGTTTGCTTCAATTATAGATCTGATTGTCTGATCATGCAGGGAAACGGGACGATTAGTATATAGTCGAAATCTAATGTGGAAAAAAATCATCAACTTGAATATTCTTGGATGTGACCTTGTTTATTTAGTGCAGTTTTTCTCAAACTTCTACAGAATGTTTTCAATGCTTTAGATAATCCTTTTATATCGTTTTTGGTGGCTTGTAGTATTTGGCGAAACCCCATTCGAATTTACTCTCTGCTTCTAATCATCCCCAGTGAGTGAGTGCTTCTCATTTTGTAAAGGCTTTAAAGAATAGTTAGTTGTTCGTAAGTTCTTATATAAGGTGATTACTAGGTTAGGCATGGTGTTTTTAAAGAATAGTTGGGCATGCTTGAACATCTCCATCCGCTTTCTCTTCGCTTATTCTGCCTCAAGATCGCACCCAAGAGATCTAGATCAGGGAAGGAAGCCTCGAATGTGATAAAAGACGAGACGTTCGCCCCAGCGTCTCTGTCAGTCCGTTCAGGATCAATACGGAGGAGATAAATCATGATGATTGAGAAGGTAAGAGTTGGGGGGGGGGATTTTATACACAGGATACAAAAATTTATGCGTACACCAGTCCTGTGACTCAAACCCAAGACCTCTAGTGACAATCTACTAATCATATACCATCTCAGCAATGCCTCTAGTGACTCCTTGAGGCTGAATATTTCTTGGGCTCTGCTTTCTTGAGGTGATCTCGGGAGTGTGCCCTCTAATTTAATTTCCGGGGTGTGTCTATCCGCGGGAGGTCTTGGGGGATCCCCTTCCCGAGAGGATCTCAGGGGCTCCAAAAAGAGTCGTTCAGACTCGCTATATTTTGTCACATAACTTCTTCAATTCACGTATCAACCACAGGGTGCTCAATCCCATCAATATCATATTAAGGGGGCGCTTGGTATATATTTGGCAATGAGAATTGTAATGAGTTTAATTGAGGGGTTTATGGGTTTGGTGATAACCTAGTAGGGAGTGGGTTATGAAATCAAGGGTATTATATCCTTATTTTGATTCCGATTCCCGTATACCAAACATTATAAATGGGAATGAAATAGATTTTATTCACATTCCCACCTTCTAAACCCGGTTACCAAGCGTCCCCTAAATTCTGTGACTCAAACCGAAGTAGCTCAATTTTGATCAAGTCCTAAACCTCAAGATTGAGATTGTTTATTTCAATTTTACATATTATATTAAATTAACTTTAGAATTTTATTTAATAATTGACAAAATTGGAATGCATTGTCAAATGAAAATTCTTTATTGATCTTCAAAATATAAATTTTCTAAAAAAAGGAAAGCACACACTTTATTGATCATCAAAATATAAATTGTCTCGAAAAGGAAAGCACATTGATAATTACTTGAGGAAGATGGAGATTGGGCTCCTCACCACACGCCTCGCCGGAGAAACCCACCTCAGTTGGCCCTCGATCACCGGCGGCGTCCGTGCTCCAAGGCGGCCGCTTCGCTGGAAGCTGATCTTGAAGGTCTTCTTCTCATTCACCCTCTCGAAGGTCAAGCTTCTCGGCACAACATGCGCCGATACGAACTTCGGCACCTTGACCTTCGCGTAGTACGTCGCCGAGCCCTCGCCGACGTTGGTCACGGTCCTCGTGAAACTCACCTTCTTCTTCTGGTTCGCGGGCAATCGGGCGGTGATGGAGGGATAGTTTAGGTCTCCTTCTCGGATGCTCTTGATCGACGAGCAGTTGATTTTCCGGTTAACGATGGCTCGAATGTCGGAGTCAGAGTAGCCGAGGCCGCAGAGGTAGGGATAGTAGTCCTCCGGCGAGGTGTCGTAGACGAGTCCCGGGTCGAGGACTTTTAGCGTCTTGACGTGGCCGGCGCCGAGGGCGAAGAGATCGGCCGGGAGGTTGGTCTCGTCGGAGATGGGTTTGTGGGTGTTGTCCTTCACGTAGGCGGTGGTCATTATGGCAGATTTGATGGCGGCGGGGGACCAATCGGGGTGGGCTTTCTTGATCAAGGCGGCGACGCCGGAGAGGTGCGGGCAGGACATGGAGGTGCCGGAGATGACGTTGAATTTTCCGGTTACGTTCCAGGCGGCGAGGACGTTGACTCCGGGGCCGGTGATGTCGGGCTTGAGGATCCCCGGCGTGAATAGGCTGGGCCCGCGGGAGGAGAAGGCGGTGATTGCCGGCGAGCGGGGCACGTGCGTGACGGTGCCGCGGAACACGATGGCGGCTGAAGGACGGGCAGTGGAGTTGATGTAGGCCTTGATTTTAAGTCCGTCGGCGTACGGAATGTTAGACGCCGGGACGGAGTGGAGGCTGGCGTAAGTGCTATAGCCGTCTTCCGCCGGGTTGGCCAACACCATGCCGGCGCCGCCGGCTTGCTTGACGACTTTGCTCCTTGGGACAGTGGGGACGCCGCCTCTGTCGCAGAACACGATCTTTCCTTTCACGTCGACGCGGTCCAGGGAACCGTTTAGGCAAAAGCTGGCGTTGCCGCCGAGAAACACGAGAGGGTACTTCTTCTTCGGCGAGAATCCCCGCGGCTGGTACAAGCTCTGGCCGCGGAACACGCGGCCGTCGCCGAGCTTGACGATGGCCGAAAAGGAGCGGTCCATGGTGCTAGCCGCCACCGTGAGCAGCCACGGCGCGTCGTTGGATAGGGTGGAAGGGTACGGCCCGTCGTTGCCAGCAGAGCAGCTGACGAAGATTCCTCTGCTCACGGCGTGGAACCCGCCGATCGAGATCGCGTCGTCGTAGAAGGGTGTAGGCTCGCCGCCGCCGATAGAGAGGGAAAGCACGTCGACGCCGTCCTCCACTGCTGCGTCCATGCCGGCGAGCATGTCGTACCCATGACAACCGTCGTCCGTGCACACCTTGTACATAGCGACGTGCGCGCGCGGGGCCACCCCGGAGGCGAGGCCCCTGCCGAGCCCGTTCATGTTGGCGCGCTTCACGAACGCGCCGCCGGCTGTGCTGGACGTGTGAGTGCCGTGGCCATCGTGGTCGATCGGCGAGCCCGTCGACCGGCGCCGGGACGGGTCGTAATTGACGAAGGACCGAGCGCCGATGAGCTTGTTGTTGCAGAACTGCTTCGTCAACGACGCGTTGCCGAAGTCGCACACGCCCTTCCACTTGGCTGGCGGCGGCGGCATGCCGTCGTCGTCAAACGAAGGGTGGCCGGGGGTGATGCCGGTGTCTAAGAGGCCGATGATGACGCCTTCGCCCATGTCGGTGATGTTCCACACGCTGTGGGTGCGGTGGCGCAGCCCCAGGAACCGCGGCGTGTGGGTGGTCAACGGACGGTAAACAGAGCTCCGAATGGCGCGCACGAACCAGTCCGCCTTCGACATGGCCGCCACCTCGCGCTCCGTCAACATCGCCGAGAAGCCGGTCATAACATTCCGGTAGGAGTGTATAACCCTCGACGCCGCTTCATCTTCTTCGATCTCCAAAGTCCCGGCGACGCTCTTGAAAAGAGAGGAGTAGTCACCGAAATCAAACGCCGAAACCCGCGGTGGGATATCAACGTAAACAATGTAGGCTTTGAGCTCTACGTCAGAGGCGGCGGCGCCGCCGCCGGCGAGGAGAAAGGAAACAAAGAGGATGAAGGAAAGAATCGTCATTAATGCAGCGATTCGATATTCTTTACAAAAGAATTTATACAAGAGATTATTTAATAATTATGGTATTTTTATGGAATTTGGCAACAAATAAGCATTAATTTGCAATAATGATTTGCCAATTCAATGCATATGAATTAATTTTTGAAAATGAAAGGGCAAAAATTTACATTTAAAATTACAAAAAATAAACTAGGTCGCTCGGTTAATTAAATAGTTACCATTTATCTTCCTTCTAATATATTTGGGATATATTCGATAAAATATTTCATCTTGATCGTGAAAGATATCTTGTTATAGCAAGTCATTACTAATAATCTAATACTGGTCGATCAAACAGAGAAAAACAAAAAAGATTAAAAATACAAGTTTTTGGTCCAATTTATATAAAAATTGCATGTCAAGGTTGTCTCATTAAGAATGGTCATCAACTTATGAATTATTCCATGTGAGAGCACAATGATAATCTAATTGTCTTCTATTCATTAATTTTGCTCTTCAATAATGATTATAGAGTTCAATCATTATTAGAGTGCTTTCAAACTCATTTACTGTCGACCATATTGATATTTAGTCGTCAACTGGCTTAGTACATTTCTCAATTACAGATATACCATTAATTTATTTATCGTATACATGACAATCTCGAATGAGATCGATCGATGAGTGAGACCAAAACAAATGGATACAGAGAGTCGATACGAATAAGAGTGAAGAGATCAAACCAGGACAATCTTGTTCTATACCTAAATTATATCTGACATTGGGCGAGTCAACCCAGCTAAACTTTGATCAGGTGATCGATTAATTTAACAAATTAATCAAAATATAAGCAACTATAGTGTCATATTAACCAATTTAATAATGTTAATAATTAAAGAGTTACTTGATAAAAATTCTTTTAACTTTTCAGAAATAAATCAAAATTTATGAAAATCATAAAATAGTTAAATTAATTTTTTTTAATAGTTGTCACCATAAATCATAGATTTAAATCGCGAAGTTTACTATTGTAAGACCCCTCATTTAGGAGGTCGCTCGACTTGGGACGACATTGAAGAGTCCCGTAATGAGAATTATTATCTTTCTTACCGTAATTAAACATAATAATAATTGTGGTGCCATATTAAACAATTTAATAATGTTAATAATTAAAAGAATGACTTCGTAAAAATTCATTTAACTTTTCAGAGATTAAATCAAAATTTATGAATATAGAAAAATGGCTAAATTAATTAATTTTAGTAGCTGTCGGAATACATTTGAATTCAAATGGACGGTCTTGAAGGGCCCGTGATGAGAGTTATCATTTTTTTTACCGCAATTAAACATAATAATAACTATAGTGCTATGTTAACCAATTGAATAATGTTAATAATTAATGAGTTACTTGATAAAAATTCATTCAACCTTTCATAGATACAATCAAAATTATGAATATAGAAAAAATAGCAAAATTAATTATTTTTAGTAGTTTACTTATTCATGATACTATAAGGTTAGACTATTACCAATTGATTGTGTAATACATATCATTTGCATTCATTGACAAATGGGAAAAATAATATAAGAAAATTTGCATCTTAAATATTTATCAAGTAATTTTGCACTTTATATTTATAGCTTAGTTTTAATAAAAGGATGGATACATGGAAATTAAAGGAAATATATTTTAATTAAAAGATATAAACATAAATAAGTATATACTTATAACATGAGAGTGTACAAGAATAATAGTAATCTACCTATTTAACATTTTTATCTTAAAAAATCTCACATTTAATACACTATAATCAAAGAAAAAAACATCCATATAATGAAATGTGTCAACATATAAATTATAAAAAATATATTAGTGGTAACTTTCACAAGGGAATGAAATCAGTTATCTTGTCAAAATTTTCTCATTTATATTGAATTTTTTCTCATTCACAAGAGTACCTATTACTTAATCATTCATTCTTGAATGCATTCATTTTGTTGTTTTGCAGGATAAGCTATTTAGACTGTATGATGAACATGCTAATTACCTAAGGACTGATCAAGCAAACTGACCGAAACAATCGGGCAAAGCTAGACCAATAAGGCAAATGAGTTAAAAAGAGTGGCACAGCGCAAGCGAGCCAAATGAGTTGAAAGAGCCAAACAAATCAACCAAGACAAGCAAATTCTAGTGATATAGAAGATTTGCCATAGAATATACTTACAAAGATGTACAAGTTGCCGCTGATCATCTTCTTCTTTGACAAGGATCGAGGCTAGAGTCGCTTTAGATATAGGCATGTGAAACAAAAGATTTAGCGGTCATAGAGGTTTTTGACAACTTAGATCAATAAGGAAACCTATGAAGATGTTAACAACTTTCTCACTGACAAAACAAAATAAATATGTTCAAGAAAGAGTGCATCAAAATTAGAGGTGGAATCAGACAGGATCCTGTAGAAGGAAAACGAAACTAGTCGCTTATATGCATATTTTGGGCATCCTAAATGAAATAGCCTTACATAGAAATGGTAGAGTGGCGATATTCATGGAGCCGGCTGCAAATAGTTGGTACGAATAAAATACGATCTGATGATAATGATGACTGGTATCAGGCATCCTTCAACTCCTTTGCCGTCCTCTTTTATGTATCTTCTTTATGAGACGCCTTATGCAAGTCTTACTGTCCCAATTGGACTTCACAAGCCTCTGATACCGACGAATCACTCTCCTCGCAATCAAGGTTTCTTTCTTTTTCCTCCGCCTCGGAGCTGCGGGTGGTGAAGTTAGGGTTGCAAGTTGATTAGGAGACACAGTTGGCACATCCCATGATAAATGTTGTGACCAGCTCCTATGCAAGGCATTATATCCATCCATCCTTCTCATTAGTTCCTATCAAACAAACAAATATATTGAGCCACCGGGAATGGTTCGGTCTCGGCGCATAAAAGAGATGAAACCCACCACCACCCTCTCCTCCATCGCGGAAAGCCGGGTCCTCATATTATCCTCTAGATAGCGCACTGAGTGTTCAAGGGCTTCCAACCGTCGTGAAAGGTTGTTAAACTGCAAGCATGAGGATAAGAATGTGCATACAAAGTTTACAATGGGAAAACCAAATAAACACTGCATTCAAAGATTTAAACATTGATGTAAGAACGAAACTGATTCTAAGCCTGCAATTGATTTTGTTAAGGGAACTAATGATCTTGTTCAGCCCGTAAGTAAGATGCACTAATCGCTAACTCAGTACTTAGAGAGAGTGTGGGGTGTTTGTGGTTGGATGGTTTAATGCATTAGGTCAGTAAATTTGTTGCAAGAAGAAAAAATAACAGCACCTCAGAAGCTGAAACTTCACTCGGTTGCATCGTTTCCTCTGGCCGTGAGCTTGCATTAGCATCTTCCATGATTGCCTTTTAAAAGATAAAGGATTAGAATTATTGAAGAGGAAGCAGGATTAGAAAAGAGTACAATATCAACCAACAAGCAGGAATTATGATCTAAGTTTTGTGCTTTCACCTAGATCAATATCAATACTAAGTTTCAAGCTAATCGTCGAGACACACATAGCTGATGATTAGAAAATCTAGTTCACATCGAATGCAAATACACAAACTAAACATAGCATAAACAAAGAACATTGTAGCCTTTCCTTTGGGAAAAACAATAATAATTCTCACAACCAAAATTACAAGCTGATAAAGCCAAGGAGACTATGAAGAAAAGACAGAGTGAGACATTGACGACAAAGAAATCAGAAAAATCATTGAAAATGTCTCACGAGATCACTATGATGCAAGAATAAATCAATACTTCTGCTACAGAAATAACTCGGATTCCAACAGATAATCACGACGAAAATCTGTAGAAATGCGGAGAAGGGAAATCACACCTTCCACGGCATGTCAATTATCATGGGCGTTGGTTTCGATACAGAGAGAAACCAAATCCGCAAATCTACAGTGACTCGACTCGAATAGGAAGGAAGAAAAAATTCGACCTAGAGCCATAAAAATCATAATCCACTTTAAAAGCGACAAAAAGGCAAACTCAGGGGCGTCCAAATCCATTGGCGCAGAAGATCGATAATCTCATCACAAATCGAGAAACTCTTTCCATTTTCTCAAATTAGGGTTTCGAACCAAAAACACGGCAGGAAATCTACCATCGGAGCAAGAAAGCATTTGGCTACTTAAAACCCCGGCGCAGACGAAACGAGACCACAGAAAGCATGCGAGGGCTATGAAATACGCAGGCAGCTCATGATTGCGCCGGTCTGCAAGAAGGAAACACCGATCGGAGGAGAAATCACCGAGCGAGGAGGCGAAGATCGAAGCTCGGCGGCGGCGCGGCGATCGCGTGCGGAGTAGATGGAATCGCGCCGGCGTCGTGGAGTGATGGAGAGCTCTGGAGCGAAAGATCGAGGAGGTTCCCTTCTCTCCTTTCTCTCGTCGGCCTCCGCGGAGAATGAGTTTGTAGGTCACAACTCAGTCACAAGCACACATGGCCAGTGGGAGCCACTTGATATTGCCAACGTCGATAAATACAAATTATATGAATAACAATAAATGGCTGTTAATATAAGAAAAATGGTAGATCACCATAAAATAAAATAAAATAAAATTGGGTAAGAAATATTTTTTTTATACAAAGAGAACTTATTTTTAATTTTAAAAAAATAATTAGGTAACAATTGAAATGGCGTCCTATTTTTATTTTTATTTTTACTTTTAGCATCATGTTATTTTTTATTCAAAACAGAGGCTCATCTCAATTTTATTTTTGGAAAATGATAGGTTCGCTGAAAAATTTCAATAAAAAAAATCTTAATTAATGATATTGTATTTTACAAGTAGTTATCTCCGACGGATTCATCATACATCCCAAAATATAATTTGATTCGAGATAACGGTTGAAAACTGTCGATGATATCCAAGTATAATTAATCTTGCACATATAAAATATTACGTCCACTAAGATTTTTATTTAATTTTTTCACATAGCAGCTCTTATTTTTTTTTTAACAAAATCGTGCCTTCCCATCTTTACTCAGGTGCATTACCATCTTGCCCTCCAATATTAGTCAGATTGATCATGTCGCGAAGCGAGGTGAAAGTCCCAAGGGTGAGATGGTCTCCCGAGTACCACGAGTGTTGCTGACCTGGCATCAACCTGGCTCCGACCTATGATAAGATGGTCGTTAGCAAACCCGCCGGGGATTTTTCCCGATCAGGCCCTCTAACGGTCAAGTCAATATCCGCAGAGAATATAGCAAAGCAAAGGAAATGCAGGAGAAGAGAGTGTTATTGCGCATACCTGCGGAATGAGGAGAGGAGAGGCTTATATAGCTTAGGGAGCTGACAACCTCTGTCCGTGTCGACGAGACAGGGGTATGGTGTCTGTTAGCTCGTAGGAGAGCACCTAGAGGTACCGCGGGGTGGTGCGGGGTACTCGGATGGTACAACCGTACCGAGTTAGCAGGATAACCGCGAGGTGTGTCACAAATGGATAAGACATGTAGTATCCCGACGTCATGGTCGTACCCCGGATGCACTGATGTAGGGTTGCGTAGGGGAGATCTGGTCTGGAGATCGAGTACCGCCCGGCGGATCCGAATGTTATGGACCGGGTCGGGTCACGTCCAGGGAGCGTGAGCCGCCACGCGTCCGACTGGGAGTTGAAAGACCTGAGGTACGCCCTGAGTCAGGTATTTGTTGAGCTATGTCTGTCTTGTTTCGTTCCGGGTCTATCAGTTATACGGTCGATGGAATGTTGAGGCCTAAATTGCCTGACCCAGCCCTTGGTCGGGAAATCGGACTCGGGAGAACTGAGTTAGGGGGTGCTGGGGCTCGACCCCTCCAATCCCGCCCGAGGCCAGTCGGTTAGTGCATCGGGAGGGTTCTTGGTTCGGAAACTCTCCGGGTGAGGCCTTTGTTGGCCTCTCTGCTGGGTCTTCGTGGCGCTAGGCTGGCTGGTTGAGCTGGTCGAGCTATCCGTAAATAAGGCCGAGATCACGGACTATTATTTATCACGCAAATTTTTCATCTAAATTCTGAATAGATGTACACAAATTATAACTATTTCAATTAGATTGAATATACAATTATAATAGTTATAATTTAGTAACTTGTATAATATGAATATGTTTTAACATTTTTAAAATATATTATAGCAGCTACACCATTGCTATGATACTTCATCCGTGTAATTAAAAATTTAAGTGAGAAGTAATAATAAGAAGAATAATATTAGGGGGAAAAAATAAATATATGATAATAAAAAGTGATTCATCCTTGTCAATTCTTTTCAGAGTCAATATGAATGAGTTAAATCACGGGTTATATAATTAACGATATTTTTTCAATCTCGATTAGTTAATTCGACCTATCAAAATTTTTCATTGATGGTAAAGATAAATCAAAAATGTTTACGACATCCCAGGATAAATATACATGATTTAATAACAAGTCCACCGTTTCGATTAAAAATGAAATTGGGCTTCCCTTGATAATTTGGAAAAATGGATGTACTTTTGACTTTTGCCAAAAATATTTTATTTCAATATTATAATACGAATTTTATTAAATGAATCATTCTTTTAAATAAAAATGAAGAGAGTGTTTTAATTCTATTTCTCAAATAAGTTTGTCCATTTTTTACACAAATAATTTTGAAAAATATACAATTTTCTTATAGAATTATTTTTTAAAAATGTAAATGTTTTAATAATTTATCTCATAACGTTTTAATTAATCCAAATTATATAATTTTAATTATAATTAACATAATATAATATAACAATATCAAAATGTTTCTATAACATTTTGCTCCCTGTTCCGGAAAGGAATCGATGTTGGGATGGTAATTGACACATCATTATATTTACAAAATTTGAAAATTTAATTGATTTTCAAATAAAATTATTATACAGATGCAAAAACAATAGATATAGACTGTTGGGATGGTAAGGTTACAAACATAATCCGACATTAAAAATATATAGAAAATATTATGGACTTATAAGGGGAAGATATCTTCATTGGTATGAAGCATTTTGGATAGAGCCTAAAAGTAAAACTATGAGTACTTAAGCCCAAAGTGGGCGATATCATACTATTGTAGAGATATCTAAATTCTTTCGATTTTAACAATTGGTATTAAAGTCCGAACTACAGAAGGTTTAACCGTCGACTATGCACAAGAGTTATGGTTTAATCGAGCCATGTGAATAGAATATTGAGCTTGAATAAAGGAATTTGAGCTCCTATGTCGATTGACAGAAAGTCCTAGTAGCTTGGGTTGATCGAGAGGCAGAAAGTCCTAGTAGGTTAAGTAGACCGAGAGGTAGGAAGTCTTAGTAGGTTGGGTAGACCGAGAGGCAGAAAGGACTGGTGAGTCGAGGATCGGACATCAAACGGATAGGATATCCACTTGAGGGGGCATATGGTCCTTCATTTGAGGGAGGATTGTTGGTCTTGCAAGGTTGCAAACATAATCACACATGGAAAAGCTCATGGACTTGGAAGATATCTCCATTCGTATGAAGCATTTTAGGTAGAGTCCAATAGCAAAAGTATGAGGGCTTAGATATAAAGTGGAGAATATCATATCATTATCGAAATATCTAAATTTCTTCAGTCCTAACATATACCCTTGCTACAAAATTGGATAGTTATGTTTGTCGTGCGATACACCTTGATGTTTGCATCCACGACATAGTTGAGACTTTGAGATTGACTTCTCCTTTGATGATTTCAACCTCTTGTCACGTCCCTTTGTTCTTATTGAAACAAGATCAAGAATAATAGGGACTCATCTATGAAAATTTTCCTTTGACTTTCGTTGTCGTATATTCTAGCAACATTCATCTCTTGAGTTTTGCTATGAATACAATTGAATTGTTAGCATCATTTAATATTGAAGCTTTATAGGATAACCTTGAGAGTTTTGACATCAAAAACCTTTCAAGATTATCGATGAAATGTTGTTCCCCCAAAGCATATATTGCTCCAACCTTTGCATCTCATAAGGTTGCTACCGTAGCTTAAGGATCTCGACCCCGACTATATCCCAAGAGGTCAATATTGTTTAGTTTCATTATGGAAAAAGAAGTACAGTAGTCGGAGTAATAAAAAAAAGCAAGTACAGAAATAATAAGGGAGATCGAGACTGTGACCGTAAGGTGGTTATGATGGATCAATAATTGTAAGACTTCAAGTGATGAGCATTCCATGACTTGTCTAACCTCTTTAATGTGTGGTTGGTTGATGTTATCCATTTCGGATCATAGGTCAACTCTTAACTCAGTGTTCCCATAGACGATGCCAATTTGATGTTGCCCAAGCTCCTCGATTGATAGCTCACCAGTGAATGTGTCAGGTAAAGGGAAGACGGATCTTGATGTGATCTGACCAGACTCTGCAGGAAGAATGACTGAGAAGATGAACATGAGTTAATAGGACAGTCGGAGGGGTTCCGATGCAGTTACTCTAACTCTCAAGTTAGAGATGGAGATCAAATGTGAGTGTAATAGAATTAGAGTAGAATTGTTTGCACATATCTTTCCCTGAAAATGATGAATACCTTTTTATAGGGGGCTGGTGGCGGACACCTATCCTACGATCTATAGGGGTCATTAGGGGCCTGAGCTCGGGGGTCGACCTGAATAGCCGAGTTGTGCACTGGTCCTATCTACTGGTTCGAGAATTCTTGAAAACAAATCGACAAAAACAAAAGCTATAAAAAAATCTAAAAATGGCGGTAAATTCCACCCCGGAACCAAATCGCACCACGCCAACAATGGAAAGTATGAAAATATATGAAAATGGGGGGGGGGGGGGGGGATTCCACCCAGTACCAAATTGTTCTTTGTTAGTTCTTACTTAAAAAGTATGAAAATGTGCCTACTTCAAATCTAAATAGATAGAGAAACCCTATAAAAATAACTTTGTACATAAGGAACAGATGATGACTATTATTTAAAACCAATGAGAGATGCCAATCTTATTGGAGGTCTCTATTATGTTATCATCTATTAGCCTATAACGAAACATTCGCTACACAAATATGTCTTAAATTTTATTCAATTCAAAGTAGCTTTGAACATCCTACTATTTTTTTGTGCAATTCCTAGCTGCTTTGAACATCCTACCATACAAACGTATCCCAAATATATTTTAATTACAAGCATTATGTCAATTGCAGTTTTGAAACCATGAATAGGGAATCCTACTACACAATCCCTATCCAACAAAGTTAAATGAATAGGTAAAAGATTTAAACAGAAGACAAGTTGTCCCCGTAACAAACGTGACAAAGTTCATAGCCATTAGGGAAAAAAAGAGTCGTTATCGGTCTGGTGATGGATAGCGTTGGGTGAGTTTGTTCTGGAGACAGGGATGTTGGAGGAAATGCTCTTTTTCGGAGAAGTTACAATAAATTGAAATTACTAAAATAACTTCAACTTATCTGTTGAATGACCCCAACTGCCTTTTTCGCAAGCAGCAGTCTCTTGATCTGAATTCCCGAGCTCCCAACTGGTTCTGTCGAGCTGCCGACTCGGTCTCACGAGCTGCCGACTCGGTCTCACGAGCTGCCGACTGAGTCTCCCAAGCTGCCGACTCGGTCTCCCGAGCTCCCGACTGACTGAGGTTCCCGACCCGAGCAGTGTCTCCCGAGCTCCCGAGCGGAATTCCTGAGTGGAGTCTCCCGACTAGGATCTCCCGAGTGGTGGTTGGACGTCTCCCGACCAACCAGGAATTTGCTGAGGCCTATGCAGCGTAGTTTCCTTGAAACAGATTCGTCCTCCTCCGGCGGTGCTTCGAGGCTCAGATGGACTTCTGTCTCTCAGGATACAACAGTCAAACCACGGGCACAACGGAGCACTCGTTGCTCGTGGCGAACTGAGGATGTACCCGAACACTATCAGCGGAGGTCGGGAATGAGGTGGAGTGGAGGAGAATTTCTCTGTATTGTCTGTTTGTTTTGCTCTCGGTCACATCCCCTTTATATAGGCTCAGATCCCCGCAGTCGTAAATGACGAATTAATCATCATTTACTGACAATTAACCGGCCAGATCTAAACGTTTGGGGATTACTGACCTCGCATTAATCAAAATTAATGCATTAGTTACATTTGAGCAAAAATCAATCAGGCAAACGTTGGTTCATCTGCTTGGACAAATTTTGCCCCGACCGGTCGGGCATTCGACGCGAGCAGGTCGTGCACTCATACGAGTTCACTTGGTTCAGTACAAATCCGGGCCCTGGATTTAATTGCACCCCCTGCGCATCACGCGTGAGAGAGAGCCTATCCCCTAGCATTTGTTCACAATTATCATGCTTGTGAAACAATATAAACAAATCATTTTGCCTTAGAACTCTCAATGTGGGACTAAAGCCCCACTCACAAGGGAGTCCCTTTATTCTCCTCCTCACTTTCTACTCACTAGAAAGTTCCAATGTAGGACTAAAGTCCCACCATCTCCCTTTCCATTCACACTAGATATCCAAAATATCCAACAAGGGAATCACTTAAGTTTCACGGCGAGGAGAGGGAAGAGTCGCGGTGACAAGGAAGAGTTCTATGAGGAAAGGGAAGAGTTTCGGCAGCAGGAGAGGGAAGAGTTGCATCGCAAGGTATCTGGCAAGGACGATGTCGAGGAGAAGAGTGGAGGTGAGGATTGGGTAGAGTGGAGGCCGCCAACCCAAACTAAACTATAGCTCAAGGGGAAAGGAGAACACCAGGGGGTTCACGACTGAATTTCGACCGTGATCTGGCGCGATTGAGGTCGGAATCTGGCCGCTGCCGGACCCCGGCTAGCCGCCGAGAAGGCTGTGGCTGGAATCCAACTGCAATTGGTTACGATGAATCGATTTTGGCGTCTAATCGGAAGCAAGGTAGTCAAGAGCATTCCGAGATAAGGAGGAAGTTGATGGTGACGAGGGCCTGTTGATCAGGAGGATTGTGATACCCCTCGTGACCTAGAGGGCAGTGGGAGGAGTCGACGCCATCGACGAAGAGAAGGCAAAAAGGATGACAACTTGTGAATGCTGTCATGGCCAGAGACCGCTGAAGGCCTGGCGACCATGTTGTCCAACAAATGGTGGAGAATTCCCGCTACTCATTTATTATTGTAATATTATTCTTGTTATAAACAAGTAGTGTCCATCATACACAACATAACGACTGCTACATCAAGTGGACGGACATATCATCTCCCTCCTAAGCCTCACTTGTTCCAATGCCCTTCCCTTATCATTGCTCGCGGCCACAATCACTCCCTCTGTGACCAGGCCCTCACCCCCGAGGCATAATTGTTGACATGATCCCTCGGTTACAGCTGCCACAACTAAATCAACTTGTCTTCCGCATCGACGTACCCTTAGGGTACGTTGGAGGGGGGCAGCTATGAATTGAGGTACTATGTGAGATGATCGAGCACGATCTCGCACAATGCTTGTGGACAATGGCGGAGCCAGCCCGGATGATGTACCGGGGCTGTGGACCTTCGGCGATAATGTACGTCTTTCTCTCGGTCTATCTTTCTCTTTTGATACCATTGCCTGAGCCAGCCTCTTCTTTCCGTCAATGCCGACCGCGCTAATATCTCCTTTTCCTTATTTTTTTCCTCATCTTCCCACTTAAATTTCTCTCTCACCTTTATTTGACCTCGGGCTACAGCCCGGGTAGCCACAAAGGTGGCTCCGCCCTTGCTTGTGGACTATCAACCTCTTCTTCACTGTCGACGATATGCTATCTAATGTCAGTGACCACACCTTCCACCGTGATCTTCAAATTTCCAATGTCTATAGATTAGATATAATTAATAAGTAAATTAACTTAATAATTTCATAAATATTGGAAAAAAATATATATTCAATAATAAGTAAATTAACTTAATAATTTCATAAATATTGGAAAAAATATATATTCAATAAAAATTTTAAAATTACCTAAAATACAAAAAAAATCGATGGTAACGTGCTCACGTGAAATGAACTCGGACCTCTTCCACGACATCTCGGCAAACATGGTCTAGTTCAATCCATCTTTAATTCTTAAATCCGTTTTTAACGCGATTAATATATCTATATTTAACCGATGATACGGGATAGTCTGGATAAACATTATCATTTCTGCTTTGATTGACAAGGTAGGTGAGAATGACATTTATTATATCTGGAGAAACGATGATCATTAATCCGGAGGAGTATCTGAGTTTTCCGCTGGGTCTATTTTATAGTAGAAATATATATTTATATAAGGTGTTAATCTACACATTAACGTTCAGCTAGTTTGCCCGAGTGGTTAAGGGGGAAGACTTAAGATCTTCTGCACAGAAGTGCGCATGGGTTCGAACCCCATAGCTAGCAGTATTTTTTATATTTCAACTTTTTTTATGTAAAACCATCTGAAAAAACCATAAATCAACCCTTTTTTTTTAACAAAACCATATGAAAAACCATAATGCCCCTTTTACTTGGGAAAGCGGATTCCAAAACTATGATTTTTTTTTTTTTGCGTATAAAATTTTCCTTTATTTATTTCAGATAAGAAGATGGATATTACATTCTGTCCATCGTTTGCTTAACATAAAACAACATAATAATAGCTTTACAAATCCATCTGTTAATTTTTTTATGAACAAAATTTTAGCCATTCAAAATGTCGTTGTCTTTAACAACGTGGACCTTTTTAAATAAAATCATATGAAAAACCATAAATCAACTTTTTTGAAATAAGACCATATGAAAAATTATAAATGAAATGTTAAAAATTCTGTAAAAGAGTAAGAACAAATATAATCATTCTACAAATTTGAAAATATATTTGATATCTCAAATTGATGTTAAATCCATACCTAATCCAAAACAAATACCAAATTTTGATATCAAAATCAAATCAAAATTACATAAATCAATTCAAAAATTTGTTCACCCCTCAAAGAGCCTCTAAATTTTCGATTTAGAATTGGAATTAAGTTGGGAATTTTCTAAAAATTACCGTCCCAAATGGCAATAATATTAAAGAATTAATTACAAATTTCATTTGAAATTATTTTAATTCCATATTAAAGAATTAATTGCCTTCTGAGTAAATGTGGATTGGGTCGTGGTCGTCGTCTAGATGTCACGACAATATTTATAAAAAAACAATTCGAAGAGGGGTCGTGGCTTCGTGGGACCCTGGTCTCCCTAATCACAAACTAAATATAAAAAATTATTTCTCAACAATTTATATTTCACTAGATCCTTTAACTTAGCAATTCTTAGAGTCCACCTCATCAATATAAAAAAAAAATTAAATATACAAGTAAAAGACGCATAATGAAAAAATATGAGATCATCAATTCTCAATAATTGATCTTAATTATTACGTCAGAAAAATTATACGTTTAGTATCTATGTTATATTCCAAGATAAATTAACTCTCTTTCAAAAATGACATATTAGATAGAGATTTTAAAAATAGTGATGAATTTTTTTTTAAAATACAAGTATAATAGGCACGCGAAATATAATTCTATAGAAAAATTACCTGTTCGTTAGATGGAACTTGAGAGAGAATCAGAAATATATTTAGCCCGAGAAACAAATATGCAGAAATTTATGATATCGATCGAAATAAATTTGAAAAGCTAAAAACTACTCACATGTAAATCGAATCTGAGGCTTGATGAAGTCCGGACCTCAACCACCGTACACAGAGAAAATTATTATTATGATAGTTATCTATCTTCTGTAATATTAATATTTTATTTTTTATTAATTCTAATAATATTATATTTCTGAAAATAACACTAATAGTATGGATCATAATTTTTAAAAAATACAGATATTTATGGAAATAAAAATATATTATAAAAAATCTACGTTCTTTTTTTTTTATTTTTACTTTTAAATCTAATTTCGTGACTTACTGGACTAAACAGTTCACGTAAATTAGATGAATACTCATTGTAATGGAAATAATAATGAATCGGATTTAAATCGGATTCGATATCCACTACCTTCATTTCTATTTATTTTGAAATTTAAATTTTATAATAAAAATTTAAATTTTTATATTTATTTGATCTATTTAAATTCTTCAAATTAAATTAGTCATCTAAATTTTTATTAAAAAATTAATAAAAATATATCTTCAATCACTCTTTTATTTTTTCATCATTTACTAATGCTCTGTTTACTTACAAGAGTGGATGATGGATGGATTAAACAAACTTAGGGGTATGGGAAGAGAATGGAAAGGAAAAGAAATCCTTTCCTTTGCATGCTTGTTTACCATGATTGAAGAAGGTGAGTACATACGGTGTAATTTTATTAATGCAAAAGGGTACATGCGTCATTGTTTTGGTATATGGTGTAATTTTATGAGTTAAAAAGGGTACATGCGTTATTTTTTTTGGTTTATGATGTAATTTTGTAAATAAAAAGGGGTACATGCGTCATTTTTTTATCCATCCGTTGCTTTCCGTCCGATTTTGAGATGATTGATTTTGGCTCCAAAACTATCCGCGGATGGATTATATTTCTCTTCCCTCTTTAAATTTTAATGAAGTAAACAATGAAAAGATTTCCACTGCAGAAACTTTTTCTTAGTTTTACTTTCCACTCTCCCAAATAAACAGAGCATAACTCTGTTGTATGACCGATTGAATCTCTCATTCAGGACACATGAAAAGTTCAAATCATTTGCGACGTTAGACCATCTAATTTGTTCTGGTGATAGATAAAAGTTTCTAAGAAAATTGGTAAGAATTGAATACTTGTAGCTCTTCGAACTCACCAAAACAAAGTTTCTTTTCGGACGATTTGTTTAGCTCCACAATCGCCGTAGCAAATATTCAGGCTCATCCAAGACAGTGCCAGATGCCTTCTTTGATCTGCCAGAGCAAGAGAGAGCCACAACGTTCAAAGACCATGCATCGGAGGAAAAACAAAAACGACGTTTATTCGCATATTGCAGTGCGTATGTAAAACATGCCAGTTTCTGTAGTAAGAACTGCTTGGCTAAGAAATACGGTAGCTTGTCTAACGCCGATGAGAAGATGAATCGAGTCACTCTTTTGCGTCCCTGCTGCTACCAGTTTCTGTTTCTTTCGACGCTACCTTACTGTCGTCTGGAGAATTCTCGTTCGCTTCTGCTGGTTGCTCTGATTTCACAGCCTTCTCTGTCGGCTTGGCATCTCGATCATCGCCAGCGTTATCATCATCGTTGGTTTTGGCACAGAGCTCTCGACTCCCAGCAGTTTCGGCGGTAGATTCATTCTGCAGGGTGCTGTTTTCTGTTACTTCAGAGGGACCACAGCCAGAGGAATCAGTCGCAGTAACTGTCTTCTTGACTGTCCCGACTTTCGCATATTTACTCATGAATTTGTATTCCCAATCCTGCAAGGCATCGAGGTCGAAAGGGCCGAGGTCGGAGAGATCGCTGGTTAGATCTTTCGGTTCAAAAGACATTTTTGCCAATGCTCGGCTCGCATCTTTGTCGCCTTTTAAATCCGTTTACCAAGCACCCCTAACAGTATGGATCATAATTTTTAAAAAATACAGATATTTATGAAAATAAAAATATATTAAACCGAGATATTTTGTAATTGAGTCTCTTATACAAGACACATGTCCTTAGAGCTATATTGAAACAGAAAAATAATTAATTATCTTTTAAACATTTCAATTTCTTAATTATTATAAATTTTAAAAAATATTTTCACTAAATAAAATACACAAGAGATGTTAAATGTTAAAATTTTAAATCGTCCTAATCAATTTTTTTTCCCTCTTATACCGGACGTATTATATTTAAAAGAATAATGATTGGAAGAGTGAAAATAGGATAGTAAAAATCATAGTGAATGACGTGGTACCTTGCATGCATGATCTCCGACGGGTTCACCGTGCCCCCCAGGGTATAGTTTGATTCAGGACGGCGGCCGAAGGCCGCCGATGGTGTCCAAACGATAATCGAACGTGTGCATATAAAGTGTCACGTCATGCCACGTCATTTACTATGATTTTTGATCTCCCATTGTCACTCTCCCTATTATTGTTCTATTTAAAAAGTTCAAATAATTTATAATATTAGTGGCAAAAGACGATTCACTCGTCCTAGCGCCCCCGCCAACCCACCCAGGGTCAACACGGAAGAGATAAATCACGGGAATTATTAGTTAGCGCATGGGGAGGATGAGCATATTGACTTTGTCAGGATTTGACCTTCAGATCTCTTGATGATAACACTTATATATTAATCATCAGTCCATCCCGTGAAGATAAACTATTTACAATATTAGACCATCGAACAGGACACATTATATTCGAATTATTTGAAATACTAGACGATCGATGGCTGAGACCGAAATTGAGCCATCCAATATGCCCTGATGACCGATTTGAATCTCTCATTCAAATTGAGCTGTATTTGAATCTCTCATTCAGGTCGCATGAAAAGTTCAAATCATTTGCGACGTTAGACCATCTAATTTGTTCTGATGATAGATAAAAATATCTATGAAAATTGGTAAGAATTGAATACTTGTAGCTCTTCGAACTCACCAAAACAAACTTTCTTTTCGGACGATTTGTTTAGCTCAACAATCGCCGTAGCAAATATTCAGGCTCATCCAAGACAGTGCTAGATGCCTTCTTTGATCTGCCAGAGCAAAAGAGAGCCACAACGTTCAAAGACCATGCATCGGAGGAAAAACAAAAACGACGTTTATTCGCATATTGCAGTGCATATGTAAAACATGCCAGTTTCTGTAGTAAGAACTGCTTGGCTAAGAAATACGGTAGCTTGTCTAACGCCGATGAGAAGATGAATCGAGTCACTCTTTTGCGTCCCTGCTGCTACCAGTTTCTGTTTCTTTCGACGCTACCTTACTGTCGTCTGGAGAATTCTCGTTCGCTTCTGCTGGTTGCTCTGATTTCACAGCCTTCTCTGTCGGCTTGGCATCTCGATCATTGCCGGCGTTATCATCATCGTTGGTTTTGGCACAGAGCTCTCGACTCCCAGCAGTTTCGGCGGTAGATTCATCCTGTAGGGTGCTGTTTTCTGTTACTTCAGAAGGACCACAGCCAGAGGAATCAGTCGCAGTAACTGTCTTCTTGACTGTCCCGACTTTCGCATATTTACTCATGAATTTGTATTCCCAATCCTGCAAGGCATCGAGCTCGAAAGGGCCGAGGTCGGAGAGATCACTGGTTAGATCTTTTGGTTCAAAAGACATTTTTGCCAATGCCCGGCTCGCATCTTTGCCTGCAAACAAGGCATAAGGTCCGCCAGGTCCATAGAAAATCCTGAAGAAGAGAACATACAAGTCATCAAAAAGGTGTCGGTCCTTGCAAAACATGCAACAAAGAAAAAATTCCAAATGTAATTCTCTACCATCTGAAGGAACGGTTCATGAGAAAGTAAAGTTGAATATAATGCCAATGGTGGACTTTATCTTTAGATCAGCCCATATAGACACAACTCGGGCAATTAATCTAATAGTAAGCATTTGTAGTCTTTACAAAGAAAAACCTACATAAAGTTGCTTGGATAATTAGTGAGAACAGCAGTAAAAAAAAAAAAACCTAGTGTACAAAGTTCCCACCAATGTAAAGTCCTAGGAAGCATTGATTGTACGCAACTTTGTATTGCAAGATGCTGTTTCCGCGGCTTGAACTTGTGACCACTGGGTCACATGATAACTTCTTTATCACTGTGAGAGGATTCCTAATCTCATGATAACAACAATGGCCCCTTCTAACGGTAGAAAGAATTTGCCAATCATATTATGAAAGTGAATACAGTGTATATTAGCCTCTAAGGGGAGATCACAATATTCACAAAGAAATATTTGTGACAGGCTACATATTTACAATCACAATTGTCAATGCCATGCACTTGTTAGCCTATAGAATTGAGTTAAAGCATTCCATAGAAGTACTAAAGAATATCAAATGAATCAGGTAAATCATTTCCCAGCGTTCTTGATAGGTAAAAATTAACAAGATGAGTAACTTTTGAGTGGAAGAATTATTCATTTTTTTGCATAACAAATACGAGAACATATATTTTTCATGCAATTATTTCCGTAGCAAAAGTTCTCAAATTTAAGAACCACAAAAAGATGCAGGTAGAGGGGGACTAACTGTGCAATCCACCTGCGGTTTTACCTCGAAAAATGGAATGTATTCTGCTAATTGGTCTGATATAGCATGAAATGACTCAGTGCCATGGAAAATCCACATAATGAGGACGAAAATGGGAGTAGAAGATCCTCATCGCAGATCGTTTTATTCAGATTGCCCACATCAGTGCACAATTAAAACCTCTTGCTGAAGATCTAAATCGATTGAATGGTACTCCCTGTAATTTGTGCCGAGACAAACACACTGAAATCGCTATTGCTTTGATTCCATTCCAGTATTTAGTTTTACCATAGGCGCCGCAGGAGTAATCATGACCATATACATAATTTAGGATTTGAATTTTTATATCAACTATTCGATCCAACATCTGAGTGTCCGAAATGAAATTAATAGTTATGCAGTAAAATCTTGAATCCTAGATAACTTACAGAGCATCGTCCAACCGTCCAGATCGAAACATAATCCACCAAAATCTGATCGAACACGTCGAGAAATCGAGAGAGCGACGAACCTGCTCTGGGTGACGTCATAGATCTGGCTCTTGATGGCCATGAGGAGCGGCTTCTTGGGATCGGATCCATCGTAGTCGCGGAGCTCCTCCTCGGTTATCTCCCCGAGCTGGAGGGGCGGCGGCAGGGTCTCCTCTTCCCGCTTCCTCGACGGGGGCGGCGGCGGCGGCGCCAGGAACCCCGCCACCAAGTGGTAAAGCGCCCAGACTATCGCCAGCACCGTGAAGAACATCGCCGGCGACAGGCCTGTGTACGCCTCGATCGCCTTCTTCGCCGTCTCCCAAGCCTCCGCCACCGCCATCGCCATCTCCTCTTTCTCCTTCGAAGCGGATATCCCGATGCGAGGTTAGAAAAGGGAAATGAAAAGTGTGAACTGCATTTATAGAGGAACGGACATGGTCCCTCAACGCCACTGTTGGATGCAACCATTTAGTTGCTTTTTCACCGTTGAAAATTTATGGATGTAATTCATGTGATTTATTTTGATATAAAATTTTATTACATTATATAATAACTATAATTGAGTGCGACTGTATTTAGGAGAATATTAAAAGAAAGTACTTAATTATTTATATCGGCAAAATATGTTTTTTTTAACTACCTGGCTAATAATTTGATATCTAAAATAGTCTTTCACATTTGAGATGAAATAATTTTATTGGAAATATTTTAAACTGGTCGATTCTAATTTGCATATATCTTTTGGGAGGGAAAAAAATTAATAGAGGAGATCAGAATAATTACTCTTAAATGATATCATTTTTAGTTAATATTATTTATTTTGATAATTTAAATATCGAGTTCTTATTAATTCAAAAGGTGATTAATCAGATTTCATAATTTTTTTATTAATCATCTCTATAAAACTTGAAAAATACACAAGTGAGACACGTAACGTTGAACATTCACAACTCAAAAATCCACCGTAAGCATAATTACTTTCCTATTGACTACTAGGATAATTTCAAGATATGCATTGCCAATGCTAACCATAGACAATTATTTTTAACGTAGATTCATCTTTATTATTTCATATTACTTTATATTTTTTTTTTTTTTTTTTTTTTTTTTTTTTTTTTTTTTTTTTTTTTTTTTTTTTTTTTTTTTTTTTTTTTTTTTTTTTTTTTTTTTTTTTTTTTTTATTCATTATTATGTAAATTCTATGTTATTAAAGACATCTTACTACTACCATTACTCAATCCTTTAATGATTTTAATGGGCATAGCCATAATTATTTTGGAGTCGACTTTATTTATACCTTAATTGTATTTTAGATTAATCTAATTAACGAATAAAGGGAAAGGTAGTTAATGATATCTGGATTACCAACTACTATTTTGATATTTTTTTTATAAATATAACATTTATTTCAGATAATATAATATTATAAGCTCTCAATTAAATACAGATAAATAAATTATCAGGAATATTACTCTTTATGCAAGAAGAGATAGACCTTCAATTAAATATTTTACCTCCATCGAAAATTGATTCTAACATCCACAAGAGCAGTCAATTTTTGAAGCAGAAGATCGTGTAATTTTGATAAAATAACGTACCCTTTTAAAACGGTGTATCTTAAAGATGGAATATTTTATTTATTTATAATAAAACTACTAAAAAATGATATATTTTTTAATAAAATTATTCTAAAATAATATAGTTTTATGATAAGTTGTTATTTTAATATTTTTTAAAAGCACCCTATCATATTTTAACATTATTATATCACAAATACATTATTACGTATAGAACTTATTTAAGATTATTATTTAATGAAATACATATTTTAAATTAAAAAATATTTAATTTTACTTCTTCCCTTAAATTATCAGAAAATGCAAGGACTATTTGAATGTTAACATAAAATTGTGGCGTATTGAGAAATAGTGTAACTCTGGGGTTGTTTTAAGAAAAGAACCTTTATTGATTTCAATGATATCCGTATCCCACGGCTATAAATGATAAATCTGGTCGTCTCTGGCCAAAGCCTCTTCCTGCTGTTTGTTCTAAAACCGCGATTCCCCTTCTCTCTCCTCCCGGTTCTTCCATTAGCTCGGAAACCCTAGCGCTGCTCGGCCATCCTCCGCTTCCACCGTTGCCGCCACTTCCGCGATGCTTTCCTCCTTCATCTTCGCTGGTCAGATCCGGTTCCTGCTGCAGAGCGTGAACGAGTTCAACTTCGACTCCACCCGCCGGGAACTCTTCCAGGTAACTGGACCCGTATCCTGCTCATTTGTCGCATTGTTTTCTCGATTTTTTGATCGTCGTAGACAGCAAGTAGCGTCTCCCTCGAGTGGGCGAGGGTTCATTCTATATGCATGGCGAATTGATCGGTGTCACAGGGATTAGGCTTTGGCGTGTTTTCGACTGGGGGAGGGTGTAACTCGAAAACACTGTTAAAATTGAACTTCTTGACTAGCCTTCTTGATTTCTGCTTCGCAGATGTCCATTCTTTGTACCATGCCGGTTAGTTCTTTGTTTTTTTTTTCCCTGGACATTAAGGTCCTGATGGAAGATTTGAAATGGAATACCTTGCTAGAGTCTTATATGTATATATTTGCTGCTCCTTATTCTTATCAATCTTGGCCGCTGTTATCTAGTAAGAAAGAATATCGAAAATGTTTTTGTTGACCAACTCAAATGATCTCTTATCTCATATATCCTTATCAATTTTCTTTCAGCTCGTGGAGTGTGGAAGTGAAGGCAACACCTTCTTGCTTCAGACGTGTTTGGATCAAATTTTAGTTAAAGATGGAGATATTCCTCCACTGAAAAAAGATTTGGTTTCTGCTGTTGTGAGATATTTACTAGACAAACCACATTTCAGTACAAACCTTTCTGAAGCTTTGAGTAGCATTTCAATAAATGAAAGTTTCCTTGAAGATATTTCAAACACATTGGGTATGTCAGTGGCTGAGAAAATAGGCGTTGGGCTTGCTTTATTGGACTCTAATAATCCAGATTTAAAGATGAGAGGTTAGTTTGTTTACTCGGATCTAAGAATACTACCTTTTCTTCGTCTCTCATATATTTCAAATGTTTATTCTCAATTTTCTATTTTGTGATCGAGCTACGTCTTTGTTTGTTAGGTCAAAATTTTTGCATTGCTAAAATTGAGGAATTATGTGCAAATCCTTCCTCCACTTTGCACACTGAGCAAATTCATGATATTGTCATGTTTCTCTACCGAACTGAAGGCCTTTCAAAGCACATGGATTGTTTTACTAGAATTCTATCTCTTCTTCAACTGAAAGGGAGATCTTTTTTCTTCTCAGCCCCGTTGCTGACACATGAGGGCAATGTCGTCAACAATTTCAGGTTGTTTGAATGTATCTAGTGAAAATTGTATGTTTGAGCATCCCGAGCAACTCAATTTTCAACTTTTTCATCCATACTTTGTTATATCACAGGCATTTGGAATGGTTCTCTGGATGTTTTGACAATGATTTTGATGCTGCATTAGCTGAAATTGAAAAGGAGATTAGCATGGCTGACATAGTGGCAGAATTGGGCTATGGATGCACAATTGACATTTCTCATTGTAAAGAGATACTGTCTCAATTCCAACCACTCAACGAAGAGACAATTTCAAAGCTAATAGGGATAATTGCCTGCAATCATTCCAATCTTGAAGATCCTCTAAATGTTCATGCAACTTTCTGTTCAGCTCTTGGTAGCTGCTTAACTAGTGATTCTTCACCGTTGAACACGTGGAATGTTAATGTTCTTGTTGAAACAATTAAGGAACTAGTGAGTTTAACTTTTGTCTAGTGCTGCAAAGGTAAAAAATTATCATATATAAGAAACATTTTCTTAATCCTAACTTGTATGCAGGCTCCAAAGACAAATTGGGCACTTGTCATGGAAAAACTTGATCACGAGGGCTTTGTGATTCCGGATGAGACTGCATTTTCACTTTTAATGTCCATATATAAAAGTGCATGTCAGGTACTCTTTGCTCGCGGATATAAAAGAAACTTTTCACTAGCACGCTAAAGGTTAAGTTCGTTTGATAGGATCCTTTCCCACTCCATGCTATCTGTGGCTCTGCTTGGAAGAATGCTGAAGGCCAGCTTTCTTTTTTGAGATATGCTGTGTCAGCTCCTGCTGAAGTTTTCACATTCAAACACTGTTCAAGGCAGCTGGTATTTGCTATTGCTATTGTGGTTCTGTATTTGCATATTCCTTAGTTACTTCATGCAAAACTGTTGTTCTGATATTTTTTCAGATAAATGCTGATCTAGAGCATCTCAAGAATGGAAATCAGGCATGGTTTTGTCTAGATCTGTTGGAGATTTTATGCCAGCTTGCCGAAAGTGGCCATGCTAGTTTGGTCAGGGTCATATTAGATTTCCCTCTTAGTCAGTATCCTGAGGTTTTACTTATTGGAGTTGCTCACATTAGCGTATGATATTCTTTCATTTCCTGAGTTTCTGTGAAGGTGTTTTTTTACTGAATAATGAAATTGGTTATTTTTTATTGTTCCAAACAGACTACTTACAATCTTGTCCAGTATGAAGTATCTTCTACATTATTTCATGCGATTCTAAAAGATCCCTCAAAAAGCACCACGCTTGCTCATCTATGGAAAATAAATTCCAACCTAGTTCTTCGAGGATTCTTAGAAAGCTTGATTGATCCCAAGATTTTATTTAGGATTGTGGATTTATGTGATGATCTGAAGGTAATTGCTGTTGATTTAGCAATATTATATTGTTACAGGCATGATATTTACCTTTTGTATTATGCAAATTTCTTAGCTTTTGCAGCCAAGGTATTAAATATTATACAAACATTTTTTTTCTTCCATAAACTATTAAACTACTATTATACTGGTATTCCAAACAATAAACAAGATATACAGCCACTGACTGTGATTTTTTGGTGGGACTTTAACATGTCATTCTTATTATCCTGTTCTATAGAATTTTATTTTTATCTCGCTTAAATATCTTCATTTTCATTGACCAATGGAGCCTTTTTTATTGTTCCTACGAACAATCTCATCCACTACGAAGTATCTTCTACATTATTTTTTGTGATTCTAAAAGATCCCTCAAGAAGCTGTACACTTGCTTATCTATGGCACATAAATCCCAACCTAGTTCTTTGATGATTCATAGAAATCTTGTCCGACCAATGGAGTGGTTTGCTTCTAAAATTGTTGGCAATAGATCAGTACTTTATGTTCACCATAATTCTCTCTTTTACGAGTGCACCAAACATAAAGACACGGATAAGGCTTCATCTGTCAATGATGATTGCGATTCCTCATGCATTTACTAAAGAAGAACTTGCCGGGAGTGTAACTTGCCTGTAGTTTTATTTTCATGTTGCTACTTGCCTGCCAATTTAGTAAGATGATTTATGTATACATTTTACTTTTTCTCTTCTGCGAAGAGGGGCTTTATTCAATAAAGGGGCAAACAATTATTTTCTCTACTATGATCGGAATAGAAAAATCTTTTTTAAACTTCAACTTAAATTGATTAACAATGCTTTTGAAATATTGAAACAACTAGGACCCAGTCAAATTGGGTGTTTTATTATTATACTTTTGTTTTACGCTTGCTGCTAAACGATGCATATTGTTTGGGGTTAATAATCCAAGTAATTGCCAAACAATATAGAAATTACCAATATTTTTTAGGATTCCTGTGTATCTTATTGTATTTCCTCTATTATTAGAGGTTTTCTTCTATTTTTTTTCCTGCATTTTTATTTGAATTATGTTTTTATCCAATTTCAATTTGTCTGATCCAATTAGTCAACTGTTTCATTGTTTTATGACTGGACTTTCCTGATTCCAATTCCAGTTGTCATTTAACTACAATATTCGCTGGATTTGATTTCTAATTATATTCCTTATTGTACAGAAGACTGCTAAACTTTTATTATCCTCACATAATTGCTAATGTAATTAGATATTATATGAATACTAATTGGAAACTTTTGAATAATTATGTAAGATTCATAAATAACTCATAAGCTTGCAGAAAAAACTGCTTCAATTGATGCCATGCAATTTTTTAAAAATATTTTATATTTTATTTAGATAGGTTTATGAATATAACCTTTTTGTATGCTAAACATCTAAAAAACAAAAAGGCATGAAGCTCTTGCCAATGCGAGGTCTTCGAGAATGGTTGAGCCACATTGGGTCTATTGTATGTAGCTTTACTTTATATTACAAGAGGCTGATTCCACAATCCATAATTATAAGGTCACACGGCAATAACTTTACTAGTGTGCCAAGGGTGAATCTGATTCTAACTATTCATCGAGTGAAACATTATCCATAATGTTGCATGGTTACTATTTGAAAATTCCTGCTACCTGAATTAGTCTTTGATATATGATTTACCATTTGTATCTTAGAAGGTTGATGTATAGGAGGTTTGCTTTGGTTGTTAATGTTGATGTATTGCGATTTCTAGGCAACATTGTTGACATGGGGTGGTTTAATAATAATAAAAAAAATGATTAACTAGGTTGGGTAACATCGAACCTGGGGCGATCGACCCAATCTCACGAAAGTTTCCCATCGACCGCCAGGGTAAATTGGGAAGCGTTCGCCGCGGGCGGTCCAGAAGCTCAACATCTCATGGTTGCGCCCCCCATTAATAATAGCTTCATATGCTTGGATGATACTACATTTATTTCTCTTGTTATAGAGCTTAATTGAAGATCTGGTAGGTTCAATAATTGAGTCATATGCTTCTTCCGGGGTAATGGCGCAATGGTTAGACCCTCCAACGAATAATCAAGGAATCTAAGGTTCAAATTTCAATTGCGGCGCACCGCATGAAATCTAGCGAGAAGCAGGCCTAAGAATGGGGTGTCTCCATTGTGGCCGATGGGAACTTCCGCGGGGCCGAGCTGGGCCGGTCACCCCTTGGTGCCAAAAAAAGGACAACCTGGTGCATGAAGCTCTCGCCATGCGGGGTCCCAGGGAAGGGTCTATTGTACGCAACCTTATCCTACTTTGTAAGAGACTGTTTCCAGGACTCGAACCCATGACCTTTAGGTCACAAGACCCTTGGTGCCAACTTAAAATTTTTTTTTTTGAATCATATGCTAGGCAATACAATATTCATTGCCTTTGCACACAGCTTTTATGGGATCTAACAGCTTATCCTAAGTAATTTTAAAATACATTAGATGATGTCATGAAAGATGGGATGATTTTGGGAATTGAAAAATATTAAAATAAAATATGCAATATTCTTAAACATGGTAATTTAATTGCACATTTGAAACACATGTAAAATTCTCAGGTTAAGATTCACTTGCCCGTTCTGCAATTTCATATTTTTGTTAGTATATAAACCTAATGCGCTATAAGCTTTTTTAATGGAAGTTCCTATTGAAGATCATTGATAACGCATGTAGGTCCCAGTTGGATTTCTGACTGCGGATCCAGTGACTGAGAATTCTGATATTCGAATTTCTTGGTAGGACTGTAAATATGAAGTTTGTTACTGAAAGTAGTTTCTGCTTGAACCTGCTTGCTTTTCTGACAGCATCATCTTTTAAAATGACATTAAGAGACAGATCTCAATTTGGTTGAAAATGAGGCAATATGAGCAATAATGTTTGAGTTTGATTCGATTGGGACGGTCTTTTGATAAAGAGAGGTAATGGAAGAGTTGAATTGAGGAATGTGTAAGGTGTTTATGGGATTGGGAAAGATGATTTCTATCTACAAGGCAAGTGTTTAAATAATCTCCTATTTTTATGATGGGCATGGTCCATTGCCTACTGTGATTCAGACTTTAAAATCTTTATCCATGTCACGCCTTGAAGAGCCGCATATCCAATAGAAAATTGGACAACACCTCCCTGTGCGGTGGACAATCTGAAACTCATATACAATAAATTCAATCATAGTATATAGCACAGTCCACACGGTTGGTAACCATACAATATAAGGGAGAGAAAATACACACCCTCAATAAAACTTACTTGACTTACCAGAAGTGCATAACTCCGAATAAAATCAAATCCCATCGACATACACAAATCCAAAACCATTGACATTAATACAAGTTCACTGAAATAAATACAAGTTCACTAAAATAAATACAAGTCTAATAAAACTACGAAACAACTAAAATTTACTTGACGCTAAGGGACTTGCAGATGGATCCTCTCCTGGCTTCACAAGTCGCAATTATCAACTACCTGAAACGAAAATAAAAGCAAGGGGTGGTGAGTCCGGCGGACTCTGCGGTATAACAGATAGATAAATGCATGACATAAAATAGGATACAACAAGTAGAATAGGAACAATGGAATACATTCTCTGGTATAGAGCAATATTTGAACCAAATCACTAAATGAGCATACATACTTGAAAACAGTCTAACATGCAGGGGCATGGTCAGAAAAGCCTATGATACAATCCATAAGCATGCTCGTACTACTAAGCAGATCCAAATCATATAATAAATGTAAATAACAATCCTTATATGCATGTCAATCAAATGCAATAATCATATCTTAAATAAATGCAGTAAGCACAAGCAAAATGCACAATGTATCATATACACATGATATAATGACATGTGTCACCTCTGACGTTAGTCAAGCCGCCGTCACATCACATCACATCTGTGAGGTCGAGTGTAGGGCTATGATAACTGTATGCACTCCAACAACTGCCACTACTACAAGTGGTTGAGCGGACAGGATGTCGGGGAGCCAATTGTTCTAAAATCCCGAAAAGGAAGAGCCACCAACAACTCTATTATCTCTCATAAACAACGGAGAGTCAACTGTTTGCCTACAACTCCAACATCCACTACCCCTTAGTTGTTGATGTGGTATAACAGGACGGTTGCTCGCACTTCAACAACTATCACTACCCTTGAGTGGCCGAGTGGGCAGAAAACTATATGACTGACGGCGGGCTTAGACCACAAGGGAGCTGATGATGGCCAACATGTAACAGTGTAGATATGATATATGACACTAATATGCACAACCTCAAACAGATTAACAACCGTGCAACAAATATAATACACATGTATCCAACCAACATCATGATCAATAAACATGTAACTAATCTACTAGGTAGGGTATATCTAATATCAATCAGATCCTAGATATGTCTAATGATTGTTCTTAAGTATTTGCGTACAAGCGGTACTCTATAGATCAGGAAAACAATTGAGATTGTATAGATGTAGTTTTTATCAACTCAAAGATCAAACAACGAAAGTATCAAACAAGGAAGTGCAAATAGAACTGAGTTAAGATAAAGTAGCCTACTAAAATAACTAAACTTGATACTAAACAAATATTAGGATCATCCCTAATTACAACATTCATTTAATTAATTAATTCTTATTTAAAGATCGAATCCCAAACCTAGAAGGTACACTCAATCTTCAACAACCTCACATATCCTGATCAGTTTACATGATCTAACATGCACAAGGCTTAACAACAACAACACTAGAGAAAACAACACTATGATCACCTCTAAACCAAAACCAATCCACCCAAAAAAAACCAACATGAACAACTCTACCACCCCCTTGGTGACTCGCGGCAGCTGCAAGAATCCATTAGGGCTCATTGTCTAAAGCGTAATCCAAACAAAACGGAACAACCTTCAACCAAATCCCAAAACTAAATCCCAATCCAGATCTTGATTACAGCTCACGACATCAACAACACACATACAAATCAGACAGCACACCTACAACATCCAGAGGGAAGAAATCTGCCACAATAACAAAACCAGAATCTACTAACAATCCCAACAATCAAAGAAAACCTAATCAAAGACTCGCTTACCTGCTGCGATGACCGGCAGAGCTTTCCCAACCCTGATTCGGCGCCCAACTGCGCCCACAAGACACTCACGGAATCTCTGGGAATTGCTGCCGGCTGTGGATCTCGTCCGAGAGAAGGAGCAGCTACAACTCGTGGCACCGCCACCAAACTCTGATTGAGTGGAGAAAGAAGAAACACCCAAAGGTGTCCTAGATCGAGAAGGAGGGCTCGCATGGAGAACAAAAAAAGAGAAGGAAGGAGAGTTGGGCGTCGGGCAGTTTCGCTGAGGAAGAAGGGAAAATCGCGATATATAGGGTTTGCAAAGGGGGGGGGGGTTGTGGCGATGGTTTGGGAAGAGGAGAGGAGAAAGCAGCCCTTATAAGTAGTGGCTGTTTTGCAAATAAACCCTCCTTGTGGTTATTGCAACCCGCCCTTTAATTTCGGGTTTCTTAAGCAATTTAGCCCTTCATACTTTGATTTATCACATCTACACCCCTAGGTTTGGGTTTTATTCAATCTACCCCCCAGGGTTTCGAAAATTTCAATCCTAATTGGCCGTATTTAACAATCCATGCTTGACAAAAGTCAACATCAGGCTGAAGGACAATAGGTTGAGATAGGTTTACCCCTCCATAATTGCACAGACAACATTCTGCTTTGGTAAGCTTTAAATCTCGTGTCAGTAAATCTGCAATAGGATGGTCTATTCTTAATCTGTAAACTGCTAATTGCTAAAGGCCCTAACAAATCCACAATCTTTATGTATCACTATTCTTGTACTTTATATGAGCAAGTAAACATTTCATTTGTAATAGTTGTTGTCTTTGATGGATCTGCAGCGCTCATTTAGATGTGCTTATTTACATACCCAACTTTTTTCGTTGCAGATTTTATCATCTGTTCTGGTTGCAACTCCTTTTCCTTTTAGCATTAGATTGGCTGCTGTTGCTTCCAGGAAAGATCACATTAATCTCGAGAATTGGTTGAATGAATATTTGACTGCATATAAAGATGCTTTTTTTGAGGTAATGTTATGATAATATGAATATACTTTGAATAATTAGTTCCCTTGCTTCTCTTGTTTCAAGAAGTTCTATGACACCAGGATTGTCTGTGGTTTCTAAAAGAAGCACTCGGTGATGCAACAGCTGATATCTCAGATGTCTCTCTTCCACAGTCTGGATCAACTATTTTGAATGAATATCGTGAAACATGTTCAATATTCTTCAAGGTCATTTCATAGTTCCTGTTTCTATTAGTGTTGATGCATATAATCCATTTATTCATGACATTGCGTAACATCACAAATATAAAATTCCAATGTTCAGGTTCTCCAGGCACATTCGGGACAGTTTATTTCTAACCAGCATTTTGAGGAAATAAAGAAACTGCATATATCATCTAATCCAAGGATTCCAACTGTTGAACCATTGGTTCCGACAGTTTCAGAGGGTGTTTCAGATGATATAGATGCAGAGGTGAATACCTATTTCCATCAGATGTTCTCTGGACAGTTGACCATTGATGCTATGATTCAGATGCTTGCACGTTTCAAAGAATCTTCTGATTCAAGGTCTGTTGAGTTAGTGATTCTTAGTTGAATTTCCATTGTAATTCAGAAGCATTCCTTTTCCATTCTACTTCTTTACATTCTCAGACTGAGCAATTATTTAAATTTTGAGTATTGGCCAAATTTCATGATTTATTATGGTTACGTTTCTGTTCTATAGTCAGAGAACTTTGATTATGGACTTTATGGGTAACATCTCATGACCTGGTTCATCTAGCAGTTGGACTCAATATGTGGTAGTTTGCCTATTTGCCATCACTTGCAGGTGACTACTTAGATGTGGACTCTTTCAGCAAGATGATACCATTTGAGCAAACCACACTCTCTGACATCTTGCTTGTGATGATGCACTCTCTCTTGACATTCCTGCTTATTGGCATGATATGTTTTGTTGTTCAAGGGGGCAGGTTGGAAATTTGAACTAAAAACCATGTTGAAATTTCAGGGTAGGGAAAAGGGAAATACAGTAAGCAAAAACATTTAATTAGAGGATAGCTAATTAGGCAAGCAAGATATGATAAAATAGCTCTGCCATCTCATCTATTTTTGAATACGTCCCTATGCATAAGTTTGCTTTGCTACTACCTACCACAACTTGAGATGAGGAAACCAACCCATTAAATTTGTTAGAACCGGCCACTAGGTTAGAATGCTGGTACTACCTACCACAACGTGAGATGAGGAAATTAACCCATTAAATTTGTTACAACCAACAACTAAGAATATACTTGAACCTTAGTTAACAATGTTAGAAATTAACTACTAAGTTAGAATGCTTAAACTGAAGTAAGATGGCTCATCTAAGTTTATAAACCCTTTTTTATCCATTATTCTTGATGTGAGACTAGGATGTTGGCAGTGGAACATATCATTTGCTTATATGAATCTGTGTAAAAAATATCCATGAACATGCCCATTAATATTGTTCATGTGTTGCTAGTTTTTGTGTATTTAGCAATGTTTGTTTTCAATTTGGAAATGATAAATTCAGATTTTAGTTAAAAAGTTCAGCAATTGTTTTTCAGGAGTTGAAACATGCTTAAAGTACTATATGCCTAAGATTAGTGATTTTAACACACTTTTGTTATCTTGTCTACATGTACTAATACTTTTCAAGAAAGAAATGCTAATGTTGATGATCAAAAGGATGTAGCTGGAGGTGTCAATACACCTTGCATGTGCCTAGGCCTATTTTACCCTTTTATTGTGTCAAGTTATGTGCGGCTCGTCCAGTAATGGTGAAGTCGTGGCTAAGACGATGACCCTATGTGGATTAGATAGGATTTTATAAAGTAAATAATAATACTAATAAAAATAAAATAAAAATATATAAAAAATAATAATAAATTAGAGAGGTTTGTAGAGAAATTAACGACGTCAAGAGAATGAGGATTGAGATTGGGAATTTCGAGATTAAGAGAATGATAGTTTGGTAAAATGTTTGGATTAGGGATTGGGTCAGTGGCATTTATAAGAAAAATCTAGAATTATTTTGTGATTATATGCTTATTTGACCAAAATACCCTTAAACTAGTCCTTTTTTAAATACTGGATGTGTTTTGGTGAAACTACCCCTTCAAGAGGGTATTCAACCATTAAAATAGGTAGGCCAGGGCCGACAGGCACATTGGGATGAGCCCGGCATGTGAACTAGGCTAAGTACAACATGCATGTGGCCCAGTCACGTGCTATGCCAGTGGTCCAGACAGGTGTCATGCTCAGCACAACCCACAAGCCGAGAAACTCTGCCCCAGTTTGACTCATGGGGAAAGTCAGGCCCAGTCCGGCATGGCCCAACTCTCACAGTCTGGCCCTTTAATGTCTCTAGATGTGGCATTGTTTATGAAGTCACTGTGCTTCACATTTTCCATTTTACAGTAGTGAGGAGTTGAAATATGCTCGAAGGATTATTCTTAATAAGTATTCTAATGCACTTAAGTACTCAAGTTTTTCAAGGAAGAAATGTTTACTTTTGATATCCAACCAAAAGGTTGTAACACTGTTTATCAAGTTACTGAGCTTCACATTTTTCATTTTAAGTAGTAGTGATTATTTTGGCTTGCCCATATTATTTCTTTTCTGTGTCCGAACCTCCATCTTGAGCAATTGCTTCTGAGAGCTTCTGATTTTTTTTCATATTTTCTAGGATATACAAAAATATAATACTTTGAAACTCAACTATCGTTTCTCATTTATCTACATTTTTTTTAAAAAATATGTATATATATGGGATGTTGCTCATGCTGCATCCATTCCTTGAAAATTCAAATCCTTCCACTTGGTCTATAATCATTCACAAAGAAACTCATAGAAGTTCCAAGTATTCGCTTGTTTTTATTTTGATAATAGTTACACTATTGAAGAATCTATGCCTTTTGCTTCTCTTTTAGTTGTTAAGAGTAAAAAGGACAGCCTGGTGCATGAAGCTCCCGCCATGTTGGGTCCCAGGGAAGGGTCTATTGTACGCAGCCTTACCCTACTTTGTAAGAGGCTGTTTACAGGACTCGAACCCGTGACCTTTAAGGTCACAAGGCGACAACATTACCATGGCGCCAAGGCTCCCCTTCTTAGTTGTTAAGAGTAAGAGTATATTTTTTTTTTAATTTCGTTCAATTAATTTCAGGCAGCAAAAGATCTTCGACTGTATCATTCATAATCTATTTGATGAGTACAAGTTCTTCCCCAAGTATCCAGACAGGCAACTAAAGATAGTTGCAGTGCTCGTCGGTGAGAGTCATAATTTGATGCTAATTATTTATCAATCTGTTATGTCCTTTCGTTTTTTATGTTTTTGTTTCTTCTTTATTTTTTTGTACATTTTCTTTCCTTTTAGGATGTGTTTCTCAAAAGAAATCAAGTCATTATTTATCTTTATCATGCCCTTTTCCGTTTAGTATCTTTTGTTTTTCTGCTAGATATCTGCTCTACCTTTTATTTCCTTTTAGATGTACACTCAAATTAGAAATTGTTTTTGTTAAATTTTGCTCTTTTAGTTATGTTTTTCTCTCATGAATCTCCTTTTGAAGGAATACCACAAAAAGCATATTTGTATTTCTGTTCATTGTGTGTTATTTTTGTATGTTGTTTTTTCCTTCTTGTGTTGATTCAATATTATTGTCTATAAAGGGTTTCTGATACACAGATCCCTTTACGTGTGCACTCTTTAGTTGGAATCTTTTTGTATTTACTAGAGTTATGTCTGAGGTAACTTATTGCGCTAATTTAACTTTTTAGATGAAAATGCAAAATTAAACCTTGCAATGTTTTGACAAACATAATAGTTGGTATTGCAACATACATGAGGTGAGAAAGGTAAAGCTATGCTAAAGACACTATTTGAAATTGAAGCTGATTCCGGGCTTCATTGCAAATCATATAACCATTATTTTAGTAAATTATTCAGGTTAGTATCTTTAGTAGATTTTGTGTAGAATCTTATTCTCGTCTAGTCCCTATGTAAGGCCATGTTACATAATTATGTCCATAAAGTTTAAAAGTTTCCATTTCCCTAGGAGATAGTGTTCTGGTTGTTTTGATGCATAACTCAATTTGTGTATTTCTCCACCCAAACCGGCTGCAGTTTATGTTATAATTTTTGTGTCCTAATACGAATCCAGCCTGACACTTCAACAACCAACATGTTGACAAAACTAATTTCAATGTGTTCTCCAATAATCGTCGCCTTAAAATTTTGCGGTAAGATTTTGTATCTGGTTGTCATTTTCATCCTAATTTTAATTGTCAAATATTTTAGTGTTTTATTTTTCACTCAAAACATTTTTTTGACTATTCCTATTTGCATAGGTTCTTTAATAAAGCACCAACTGGTGACAGATCTTGCGCTTGGTATGGCTTTACGTGGGGTTATCCATGCGTTGCGTAAATCTGTTGATTCTAAAGTTTGTATATATCTTCTTCTTCCTTTATATTTTCCAATTCTAGATGATAACTATAGTTCTGTTTGATTCAGATGTTTATGTTTGGTGCCAATGCATTAGAGCAGTTTACAGATCGTCTAGTTGAGTGGCCCTCCTATTGCAATCACATATTACAGATATCTCATTTGCGTGGTACGCATGCTGAATTGGTTTCATTCATTGAACGAGCACTCACGAGAATTTCCTCTAGCCAGTCAGAATCAAATAGTGGTAACCCAATTAGCATTGATCAACAAAGCTCTGGAGCACCTTCTAATGAAACCATGGAGGTATGTATTGGTAAAATCCTTTATATAAATTGTATGCCTATCAATTCTTTCACGTCTTCATAAAATGCTTAGATTGAATTTATATATAGTTTTCTGCTAGCTTAGTTCTTAGAACTCTAGATAGAGTTTGGATGCTTTTGAGAATTCTCCATTTTGAATTTTGAGTATTTGTTACTTGCTTTGGTTTTGTACACCATCTCATTCTTACGTTCACTTTCAGATAGGATAATATTAGCCTTCCATTTACTTGAGTAAAATGGCTTTCAATTCTGTTTTTTTAACACAGGCATCTGAGTCATCATGGCAAATGTTGGGTTCAGCTTCTATCCACCTGGGCCAACAGTTTTCCTCTTTGCAGTTGCAGCGGAGGCATCAGGGTTTTCTTGGTGAAAAGAGCAAAGCTTCTGCCATGTCTGCCACTCATACAAAGCCTCCTTTATCACTTACTGGGCAATCTTCATTTCTTTCTGGATTGTCAGAATCAGTTGCTAACCAGAAGGTGTTTGTTTAATTTATGTGATGATGATATCGAAGTTAAACTTTCTCTACTAAATTCATTGAAATGCTCGTGTGAAGACTCATGGATGACTTCTGTTTTTATTAATGTTGATTTTTTTGCATTCACGAATGCTCTCTAGGACTTATCATTCTGGTGACAAATATTTTACATCATTTGCAGATCACATCTCATCATTCTGTTGCCACAACTACTTCTGTTACATCATCCCCAAATTTCCTTCGTGCTCCAGGTAAGATAAAAAAGATTTAAAATTATTATTTTTAGTTCCTTTGTTACCATGTGGAATAGGCACTGCAAGCTTCAGGTGCTTTATGTCTATTTCTAATTTTTATTTCCTAATACCTTTTGGTATATCATTGTGGAACATGATTGATATTATTTTTATAGGCATGCTTCGGCAACCTTCTTACAACACAGGTTTTGGGGCTGCATTAAACATTGAAACCCTTGTTGCTGCAGCTGAGAGGAGAGATACACCAATCGAGGTTACTCTCATTTCCTTGGATGTTTGATTCCATTGATATTGTACTTTGTTGTCCTCAATGAGGAGAAATCCTATACACCAGCTTAGGATCATTGGGGCATTACTATTTCTTGGTTTGCGATGTTGAATCTCAATGGCCATTTATAATTACTGGGTATATGCCTTTTGTTTAGGCTCCTCCATCAGAAATCCAAGACAAGATATTTTTCATGATCAACAACATTTCAACTTCAAACATGGAAGCAAAAGCTAAAGAGTTCCTTGAGGTTCTCAATGAGCAATATTATCCTTGGTTTGCACAGTACATGGTGATGAAAAGGTTGATATGGATGTTCTCTGATGTAGTTTTCATATCCATTCCTTTACTTTGATTTTTATTTGAAGTTTACCTGTATTTCCATTAATGATTCTCTTGCAGGGCAAGCATTGAACCAAATTTTCATGACTTGTACCTAAAATTCTTGGACAAAGTTAACTCAAAAGTGTTAAATAAGGAGATAGTGAAAGCTACCTATGAGAACTGCAAGGTTCTTGGTCTTGTTGCTCATCTCAAATTGTTTTATTAATGCTAATTTATCTTCCATTTTCTGACCTCTTCTTTGTTTAGGTGTTGCTAAGATCTGATCTTATTAAATCCAGTTCTGAAGAACGATCACTTCTTAAAAATCTTGGTAGCTGGCTTGGGAAATTTACCATTGGTAGGAATCAAGCATTGCGTGCAAAAGAAATTGATCCCAAAGCTTTGATTATAGAGGTATTCTCTTTTACAGTTTTAAGTTTGCTATACTATTGGTAATATTAATTTAACTAAATCCATATTTGGTGAATTTTTGATATTACAAGAGAGACTAAGATTCTCTTTACTGTGGAAAGAATCTCCTAGATTCCGCAGAAAGGCATAGCACCCGTGATGGGATTGACCGTCACGTTTATTTTCCTGGCAGAAACTGAAAGGGGTTCAAAATCCCTTCTGCAAATTCTTGCTTGGCTCCAACGCTCCATCCAAAATTGGGTAAAAATGCACAAAAATGCATCAACATTTTTCTTTCTTCGTCTCACACCTTCGATGATCTCAGTGGAGGGAAGGTGGTGAGAGATTGGGCAAGTGAGTGATGGTGCTGGCATTGAGTGGGTGAGTTGGTGGTCAAGACCATGAGCAATTGGCTGGTGAGTGATTGGGTGAGTGATGGTGCAGGAGCGTTTGGGTGGACAGTGACCTGTGAGTGACAATCCAGGCCATGATCCAAGTCAACTTATCTACATGGACCCTCTCACGAAATTAGTATTGTTGTCACTCTGGAGCAAACTGGACATGATAAATCAGTTAAGATAAAACTATTTTAATTGCTAAATTAATGTAATAAATATCAAATACTTAGTATGGTTTGGGGACAAATGCAAGAAACATACCAATTATTTCTGTACTACTTTTAATAAAGCTGAGTAGTGCAATTGTCTAAGCTAGCAAAGCTACTACCTCCAACTTTGTTATTCTAATTTTAAATTGCCAAATGAACAGTGGACGAAGTTATTTTTCATATTTTAGTGATCATTGTTGTTGCCTTATTCCACTGCTAGTGGTAATAGAAAGCAAGTTTATCACGTTCCATATAAATGAATGGTCATTGCAGATATGCTATTAGCAGTTTACTGATGATGGCTGTTGATTTTGTTTTGATCAGTCTAGTTTTTGTTATTACCACTTGCTTGAAGCCATCTTGCCAGGCTACCCTAAAGCGGCCTTAGCTGGGAGTTTCTTGTTTATTTTATTTTACTTTGTCGATAGTGGAGTGAATACTGGCCCGAGTGATGGGTATCATAAGGCATGATATTGTTCTATTAGTGTATTTCTACAGGTAGCATAATCTTCTTATTGAAGTGAATTCACCTAGGCTATGCTTGAGTTAGTTTTCTCCCTTCATGCTTGTTTTGGCTTGAGTTAATTTTCTCTCTTCATACTTGTTTTGGCTTTCTTCTTGTTTGGAGAATTTTTACTAGTTTATTATTATTATTATTATTGTTTTATTGTTTTTTATTCTTGTACTAGTGTATATGTGACAGGTAAATCGAGAGATTACTTTAGTTTTTAGCTTGTCATCTCTCGGTATGCTGGGCAAAATTAAATAAACAAATTAAACATTTAATGTCATGCTAAATTTTTTGTTTATATTCCTTGAAGTTGTTTGATAGCTCAATATCAATGTATTAACGAGTTTAATCATACTGGGGATTTGTTGTCTTCATCAGGACTTGCCATCTAAAGTTGTTAGAGAGTGTAGGCCAGTTATACAATGGCCATCACTGAAATCATTATCCATTATGTATTATTTTCATCATTTTTTGAAAAAAATTACCAATTGTCTTTGTTATTATTTCACTTTAGCAGGCAGCATTTTTTTCCTTTTCTATTTTATTTAGATTTTATTTTTACTTGGTTATCTTAATTTCCTCACTGAAAATGAATTATGATTCTTTTGCTAGGCTTATGAGAAAGGTCTGATGATTGCTGTAATCCCATTTACCTCAAAGGTAGTTTACTTTCAGATTTTAGTTGCTTAGCAAACTCTCTCTCTCTCTCTCTCTCTCTCTCTCTCTCTCTCTCTCTCTCTAATTTGGGGCATGTAATGTATTTGTAATCTATTTTAGATTCTGGAGCCATGCCATTCCAGTTTAGCTTATCAACCTCCCAACCCTTGGACTATGGGGATTCTAAGTTTGCTTACTGAGATCTATAATCTTCCAAACCTCAAAATGAACCTGAAATTTGATATAGAGGTAATGGCCACTTTTGTTCTCACAGTCTAGCTTTACTTAAGGAGCTATAAAAGAGATTTTTAGGCTTATGGAGCTATTCTCAACCTTGTTCTTGTGTTGCAGGTTTTATTTAAGAATCTTAGTGTAGATATGAAAGAAGTTAAACCAACAACTCTATTGATCGACAAGATTCGTGAAGTAGAGGGTAATCCAGATTTTTCGAATAAGGACACAACTGCAGCTCATCGACCACTCGTTGAAATTAATTCAGGATTATTGCCTCCATTGAGTCATGTAGAATTGCAAACTGAAGTCAATAGTTCATCTCATCCGGCAGGCCATCCAAATGCAATGGCTCAAGTAATAAAGTCATTTTCCCTCATTGATGAATTTTCTATATTTTTCTCCTAACCATGTTTACTTTTGTGCTGTTATTGTGGGGCAGTATACTTCTGCACCACATATCACTTCAGGTTCCAATTTGGAAGAAGACAGAATTGGAATGGTAAACGGACCTGAACTAGTTTCATCCGTCCAGGGATTGGCTGAAGTTACACCATCCCCATCCCCATCCCCATCCCCTCCCTTCTCCTTCTCCTTCTCCTTCACCTTTTTCTCTGAATCAGGTTATTATTTTCATCCATTTTTTCTTAAAACAAAAATTTGAGACACTGATTATTGTTAGAAATATGGTTTAGAAATGCTCTTATGTCAAAACTGTAACACTTGTTCTAACTTGATGGTCTGATGTAAGCTATTCAGGACTTGATAGGGTTCTCCAACTAGTATGTTTCATACAAAAGTGAATATTCTTTTTTGAAGTGGGAACAGTAATGCTTAATTAGCAAACCAGTTTATTCGTATAATTATTTGAGATTGCATGGATAATTAACCTTTTCATTTACATAAAATTTTGTTCATTGTTGATTCTGAAAGCAACTGTTTAAATTGATTTAGAAATTTAAGTCATGAGTTAATAGATTACTCGTGACACAAATTGTTATATTGCATTTTATGCATCATGTGCTTATATGTAATTCATGTATCTTTGCAGCTTTTAACAATAATTCCAAATTCTGACTCATATATCAATATTAATCCAAAGCTTAGTTCTATGGGGTCAAACATGCAGTTCCACAGGTATTTGCTTCTATTTGTTTAATTATCATTTTAACAAGCCATTCACATTTATGATATTACGCCATGTAATAATTTTTTGTTATATCAGAATTATTCAGCTGGCAATGGATAAGGCCATAAGAGAAATTGTATCTCCTGTTATTCAACGAAGTGTTACAATTGCTAGTAGGACAACAAAGGAACTTGTTTTGAAGGTTACTTTCTTTCTTCAGTAAATTTAATGCGCTAAGCATTTTTCTTTCACACTTCTGCAATTCCATGTTCTTTTTCTTCTAGGATTATTCCATGGAAACTGATGATGGTGTCATATCTCGTTCTGCCCATCTAATGGTTGGAACTCTAGCTGGAAGCTTGGCTCATGTGACATGCAAGGTTCCTATTTTTTTATTGTTGGGTTTATTAATCTTACATCTCCAGAGCATTTTTTCTACCTATCTTTCTTTTCTTGATTGCATTTGTTTATTGCCTTGGAGGATTGATTTGATTTGTAGGATACACTGATAGCTTTGTAGTGTTGCTCAGGGTTGTCTCTATGTCTGTTTTCTAGAATTTGATATTATGTGTGCCTAATTTTTGGATTTTTAGAATTTTGTTTTATAATTGTTGGATTACCAGGAACCTCTTCGCGTAGCCCTTTCAAGCAATTTAAGAGGTCTTCTTCAAGCTTTGAACGTGGCAAATGATCATGTTGAGCAAATAGTTCAGATCCTCACAACTGATCATCTTGATCTTGGTTGCGCTGTAATTGAGAATGTGGCATCAGAGAAGGTAGACAATTACTCTTCTCCCTTTTTACTCAAATATTATGCTATTTTTTAGATATGCAGAATTTGGGCCTAAACATATTTCAACTTTCTTAGTATATAAGAATAACAACCAAGCCTTATCCCATTAGGTGGGGTCAAATTTCTTAGTATAATCTCTCAAAATTAAATAAGGTGGATAAGCTGTTGCGGAGCCTTCAGTCATCTGAAAATTGTCTAAAACTCAATACCTGCCCATGCTAGGCTAATTTTACATGATTATTTAGTCTAACAAGCACTGGTTTTCAGAATAAATTTTGTGATTGAAGTATTGGATATAGGCACAATTTTATGTCTGAATAAATTAGTAGCAAGGTTGTAAAAATCGCTAGGCGGTAGTCGGGCAGAGGACTACCGCCTAGCGCTTAGTTGGCGCCTAGGCGGCATCAAGGTGGGGTGCCGCCTAGGCCAACTTTTGCAACAGTGATTAGTAGAATACTGAATCAGTTGAGTTAGAGTTACAGTTTTTCATTAACTAAAATCTTTGTTTGTGCAAATTTCTATTGGTTCTCTTATCAGGCGGAACACCATTTCTTAATATAGTCTTTTCACTTGATATAAATTATGAATAGTGGGATATTAGCATCTTAATCGGCAAATGAATCTTTATATTGCCAGATTTAAGATGTTAAAATATATTAATTGTATCATTGGTGTGGACGTATGACTACTAAGTTGAATATTAACCATTCTTATTTTGACCTAAATATTTCAGAGATGCGTAAAGATTTTTTAGCTATGATTTCTTGCTGTTGTTTCCTAAATAATCATCGTGTTATTATGTCTTCTTACAAGCCACATCTATTAGAACATCTTTTCGCTATGGAATTGTCTTTTGTTAGGCTGTTGAATTGATTGATGGAGAGATGGCCCCTGCATTTGCTGCCTTGAGGAAGCAGAGGGAAGCATCTGGATCTGCATATTTTGATACCCTTTCTTTTGCACAAGGGTCACTTTCACGAATCCCAGAGGCACTTCGTCCAAAACCTGGTCGCCTTTCCATTCCACAACAGCGAGTCTATGATGTAAAAAAAACAAAACCCCTAATGTTTGCATGGTTAATAGTTTTTTTCTTGGCTTCTAAATTTTTTTCCCCATTTCCTCGTAGGATTTTATCAAGAATATTTGGCAAAATCAATCTGGTCAGAATTCAACTGCTTCATCTCTTGGCCTTTCTAGTTTAGGCAGTTCTGTGGATAATTCTTCACTGTCACGTGTGTATGGTGCAAATTCTGGTGGCATTAGTTCCAATGTCTATGTCACTTCTCAAGTAGCTCCTGTCAGCGTGACACAACCCTTCGACCTTACCTTGGAAGAGTCAGATCGTGGTTTGGTACAACTTCCTAGGTATATTAAATAGTGTTTTATTTTACAGTTAGTAAACCGACCTTCAAATTGTTGTGATAACTCTTTACTTTTCTTGCAGTGTCTCCCCAACTTGTGGTGTGGATGATAGTCTCACGCAACATGGGGTTGAAATTAGTTCTATGGTAGCTTCTGTTACTTCTGCTGATCTATACATGGTTGATCCAGCAGTCGCAACCAAAGTCAGTGTTAAAACCTATGGTAGTTTTTCTCTGAATTTAAATACACTGATTGAATTGTCTTTTCTTTTTATATCAGGATTCGACAAATGTCTTAGCACCATCTCCTTCACCTGGTATGGACCGTCTAGGAGCTGTTTTACCTGAATCATTGCTGAGCACTGGGGAGGCTTTGGAGAAATACCTGCAAGTTGCTCAAAAGGTTCATTTGATTTTACCCATGGTCATATATTAATGCAGTATTTCTACTGAAAATGATTCCCTCAAAATGTTTGTTAATTACGTACATGTTGAGTGATCTACTAGATTCCATTTAATATTGGATGTAGTACAGCAAATGAACAAGAAAACAAACCTCACAAAGGCAAACTTTTGGACAAATAAAGACATTGAAAGTTGTTATTAGTTCGTAGATTTAAATTATACAACTTTGGACGACTTCCTTTACAGATTCAATTGACAGTAGACATGGAAACAAATATTTTAATAACAACAATAACGGCCAAGCCTTTATCCCACTAGGTGGGATTGGCTTGAAATAAATATTTTAAATAGAGAAAATATGGTAGACTTTGATTGGGGATTATAATTGTTTACTAATTATTAACAAAAGTGGAAAAAATTGACTCTAAATTTTCAAATGATTTGTTGTGGAACTCAACTAAAATCTTCCTGACCAGAGGGAAGGTCTTTTTCAAATGATTCCTACAAATTCAGACTAAATGATTCCTACATGGATTCACTAAGCTTTGCTGTGTACGACCTGACATTTTCACCACTGTGCTCAAAAGTAGTTTTATTGTCAGTAGTTGTAGTAACGGAGAGATCATAAAATTAGGGTCAACTAAGAATGTCGTGTGCCACTAATGGGAAAATCTTCTTGTCCCTGTATGAATCCATCCCTATAAGAGCCGAATAATTTTAGGTAGTTGGATTTTTTTTTTTTGATTTACCTAGATTACTGTGTAAGGGCTTGAATTCAGGCTAGGGTTTGGCTTGAATAATAAAAAGGGATTGTGTGGAAACTATGTTCAAGTAGCTCTACTTGTTGATCACGATTTTACATGACTTGCTGCCACACTTTGCATGTGTAGAAACTAGAAATGCTAGTGCGTTTTCACATATTACGTGGCGTTCTTAGTCTTGTGCTGCTTGTCAAAAAAAACTTAATTTCTGCGTCACTATTCAAAGCCGAAAAGTTTGGTACTTCATCCTTATGATTATGGTCTTGTTCAAAACAAACATAGAAATAAATTTTCTAAATAGAAAAAAAGAGTAAACTGTAATTGGGATTATAATTATTCTCTATTTATTATCAACAATGAAATTACCATTTGACTCGATATTTTCAAACAATAAAATTATATTTGAAATTTGTTGCACGCGGTCAATCTCAAGTCTTTCTTTAATTTTATTTCTAATCTGCATTAATGTTTCATTGGAAATTTTTTTACAGCGGGGAATTGTGGAACTATGTTTTCCACGTGATCATAATAATGTCACAGTTCACACTTTTAGGATTACCTCTACTAAGATTTCTAATCATGTTTTTTATGAAATCAATCATTTAGCACATATGTTTTTTTTTCATATTCAAATGGAAATGGACAATTGGAAATTTCAATTTTCTAATATAAAACCTTTCTTGTATGTTTGTGCTTTTCTTTGTTATGTTACTGATGTGAAGACTGATAATCATGGTTTGTTGATTGGCCATTAACCTGTATTAAAGTAAGATGCTAAATAGATAATTACTTCACAATTTATATCAATCTTATTTTCCTTTTTCTTTCGGTAAATGATTGGAAAAGATTTACTAAACAAATGCCAGCTTAGTTTCTCTTTAATCTTGGCTTCAGATTTGCCTTTTAGACTTGAATTTGCTCTTGAATTTTAATATTGTCGACTTATTTATGATCATCATCTTGTTTGAGTTAGAGCTTATTCAAGACTTTTCCAAAGCTTCAATTAATAATTTTTTTCCATTATGATTTTACTCACACATCCTTTCAGTTGGAAGCGATGATTGCTGCAGATGCTAGAGACACGGAAATTCAGGTTAGTTTTTAACTCTATTCTTTGTCATCTCCACATATTAATTCTTGTCTTCCCTATCCTACATAAATTTTCACTAGATGTGACAATTTATTTCATGTGGCAATCTACCACCCGAGTACCAACTCAGCTACCCTTGGGGACATGACAACTTGTTTCATGATTGTATTTAGGAAGCGGTTGCTGAAGTGCCAGAAATCATCTTGAAATGTGAAAGTAGAGATGAAGCCTCGTTAGCTATAGCCCAAAAGGTTCATTTATTGCATGCATGCAGTTTGCAAGAATTTATAGTTTAGTAACATCGTGGTTCATGATAATTCAGGTTTTCAAGAGCTTGTATGAAAATGCATCAAACACTCTGCATATTGCTTCACATCTAGCAATTCTAGCAGCCATACGAGATGTTTGCAAACTTGTTGTCAAAGAATTGACAAGCTGGGTACGCACCTACCTTTCCGTCTCTGTTGGAGGATTTAATCATTTATAATTTCAAGTTCAATTTGATTCTTAACTAACCTTATCTTATTTGATGTTAGATTTTGAACATACTAAATTATTATGATATTTCATCTACCATTTACTATTACACACATTGCTTTTTATGCATAATCAATTTCACATTTTTTTTTTGTAAACTAGATGGACGTTTTATGCAAACTTTAATTTCCAAATTTTCTTAATTGCTATGGTGCTGTTTGTGTCATCATGGATCTTGGGATCTAACAATGTGATTCATATGATTTGATATAATAACAGTATATTCAAAGTTTGTTCTGATATTTGGTTTCTTTCATTGAAATACTGTATCAATATTGCTGCCAATTTGACAATCTAGTTAATTATTTACTAAGTAGGCTAATGTTTTATTTTCTCATTTATATTCCATTGGAATCAAAAAAATTAGCACTTACTTTCTTCACTAAAATTTTTTTCCAGGTAATTTACTCTGATGAGGAACGGAAATTCAACAAAGACATAACTGTGGGCCTTATTCGTTCTGAGTTACTCAACCTTGCCGAGTACAATGTCCATTTGGCTAAACTTATAGGCGGGGGAAAGAATAGTATGTCAAATAAAATTTTAGTATTTTAATTTGATGTTGGAAAAATTTTTTGCTGCTGGTGAAGCCTATGACGGAGCACTGAATTTTGTTGTGATATGTTCATGATGGATGAGTTTGCTTTATGAAACTCCAATGAGTTTTTTGTTGTCTCATGAATTGGGGTGATTCTAATTAAAAGAATTAAAATTTTTAGGTACCTTCTCAAGCACTTGGTGCCGCCAATTCTATTACTGTTGTTATTGCTTTGATCTCTCTCTCTCTCTCTTCCCCAATTTCTTTTGCACAAAGTATTGTCATCATCTATTCTTCTACCATGGCCTCTCTCTCCCCTTGTCCCACCTTTATATTTGCTCTGACTTTTTTGAACAGCTAACTCTAATTTCTTTTCTCATTTCTGTAATTCTTTTTTATTCCTTTGTATCCATCAGGAAAGCTTATTACATGCTATTATAGCCAATGCATAGTTTTTTCCCCCTTTCTCTCATTTCTTTTATTTTAAGTGACGTGCTGGACTTCTGATTGTTTTTTGAACATATTCATACAATACGTTGAAATTTGAGTGAAACTAAGTTTCATAGTGATATACATATTTTTCTCTCGCAGATTTATTCTGTTTATAGGAATTCAAATGCAACTTGTTGTCACACTTCTCACAGTTTTAGCACAGCAGATAATGCATGTCTTTTGAATCTTTCAACTTGATTATTAAAGGACCTGCTTAAAAAAGTTTTATGTTTTTAATTTTGCATTTAGTTATCTGGTTATTTTTGAGCTTCCTCATTATTAGGAGTGAAACAAAAACTTGGTGGTTTGGAAATTTTGTCTTCCTTTCTCGGTCAAGTGCCTAGTTAGTGCCTTTAGCAATTTGATACTGGTTTTGAAAACCTCTTATTGCTTTGAATGCTGGGGACTAAAGCTTTGTGTTCATTCACAGAGCCTGCAACTGAGTTTGCCATATCCCTTGTGCAAACTTTGGCTATTCAGGAACCTGGTGTAAGCATGTCAGAGCTATATAATCTCATTGAAGCTTTGTCAAAGGTTTTATTTTTCTTCTGGCCATTTTCCCCAACAATTATTTAGGAACTTCTCATTATATTATTTACGTTCTTGCAGTTGGCTATGAAGCCTGGGTCACCAGAGTCATTGCAACAATTAGTTGAGATTGCTAAGAGTAATGTAAATTCTCCTTCTTTATCTTTGAACAAAGAAGAAAAGATCAGGCAATTCAAGGATAAGAAGGTATTTCTCCATAAATTAAGACATCAAGTGCTTTGGTTCTGATGCTCTCATTTTCAGCTGTGTATTAATTTGCATCATATGCAGCATTCAACATCATGAGCCTTTGTTTTAGCAGGGTCTTTCTGGAGTTTCTTTGACAAACTGGGAGGAGCTTGATTCTAATGAACCATCACCTGCTGATCCTGCTGGTTTCTATGAGCAGGTATTCAATCATATTCTTGTTTCATTTTTATGCTGACAGTATTGTGTTTTTGTTAGATTGAATCTTTCTGGTAAGCTAGTGAAGATTAATGTTCAATGCCCTTCGGAGGGTGCTTCTTATGTTCATAGACCTTGCCATTTAGCGGTTCACTTGCATGATGACAATAATTACATATGCATCCACCGGTTCCTTTTCCTCTGTTCCATCTATTTTTGACTGTCCTTTTCTTGCTTCTTCTGTGACCCTGTCTATACTTGATCTCTTATTCTCTCTGTGATTCTTCTTACAGTCAAGCAACATGATATGTTTGGCTGCATTTGCAATGACAGTTTGGTTAGTAATTTCTGTGTGTCTTTCACCTTGCTTTATCTATTCCATCTCTCTTTGGAAGCATCCATGCTTCTTTCACTGCCCTACTTATCCACTGAGTTAAGTTAAAATTGTTTCAGTTGATGCATCTTATAATTTTTGGATCTGGCAGCACTGTTTTCATTATGTTGCCAGTTAATTTCTAAATATGCTCCTATTTAATTTTTGACTCATTGTTTATTGTCTTGATGCTTACATGTTTTCTTTAGTCGGGGACACACTAATTAGATATTTAAATCTCTAGCTGTATCTGGTTTTATACACCGAGATCATTCTTACAAGTATTTCTTGGTGGTGATACCTAGATGAGACAGATATAAAACAAGATTAACATTTGGGAAAGAGATTATTGGATTATTATCCTAAGCACTTATAACTTGCATGCTATTTTAGTGATAGAAATTATGACAAGAACATGAGCATAATCTCATGGTTTGAATTTCAATTTTTTTCAAGCTATTTCATGATGAGAAAATTCTCAAAGTATTCATTATTATTCAGTAAAATTGAATATGAAACATTGTTTAGTCAAGGCAAGGTAAATATAAGTTTCTTGGCATAAGCTAGTATTACCTTTTGTTTTGTAATCTCTATACAAGCTTCAGCAACAAATTTAACAGTGATCGACAATAATATGTACTGAATATTTATCAAAAGATTGTATCAATTTGGTAGGATTGACAATAATATGAAACCACGGAAGTTCAAAATTATAACCTTATTGAAGCAAATTATTGGGAGATATAATTTTTTTAAGAGAGTTACTAGGCGTGTTGATTAATGAGCATAAGATTACTGGGCATGTGTGATTAATGAGCAAAAGATTGTGCCTAGAAGGAAATATAAACTAATTTTTCCTCAAACCTAAGCCATTATGATCAGTTTAGAGCTGACCCATTTTGTGTTTTAATATCAGTCAGCATTGCAGTATAGTTCTGTCATGGGAACAAAATCTGCGCTCAAACAGATATTTAAAGTTTTTATATTAATTCTTTAAGAATTCATATGGACACTTTCGTCCAAACTGTACTAATTTTTTATATTATCAATTCTAGATACTAATTGTTAGATGTATCATTTATGTGTCTGGTTGCTTCCTTTATATTATCTTGTTGTTGCTGAAATTCTTTTGAATACAATGCAGATTGTTACCTACTTTTCCGATTGGTGCCGGATTTGTGAACTTCCCACAACAAATGAATCAACCTACAGTCATTATGTTTCCCAGCTGCAGCAGAATGGTTTGTTAAAGGGTGATGATATCACAGACCGTTTTTTTCGTATGTTCACGGTAGTACAAGTATTTCCATCAGTTTTCTTCTAGCATATGTCGTTTTCCTTGCTAATTGCCACAACATATTTTAGGAGTTAGCTGTTACTTATTGTAAAGTTGTGCATGAACAACCACAGCTGCTAGCTTTTTTCTCAATTGATTCATATGCGAAGCTTGTGGTTCTTGTGTTAAAGGTATGTTTACTTGCCGGTAAATTGTTGTCTCATTTGCTTCTGCTTCAGCATATTTAATCATGCAACTGCTTTTCTTATACTAGCATATTGTATGGAAAATGATGTTTTTTTTTAAATTTAGTACTGTTCTATGGATCAGGGATCAACTAAATCTCTTCTGCTTCCAAAGGTTAGTTTCAACACTTCAGTTTATCTTGCTCTTTGTTTCCACATTTAAAAAGGTGTCTATGTTAACTACTTTGTCAATACTTACTTTGTGGACAGATTTTATCTGTTACTGTAAGAACCATCCAAAAGGATGCAGAAGTGAAAAAACTTTCCTTCAACCCAAGACCATATTTCAGATTGTTTATCAATTGGCTTTTGGATCTAATTACCCCCGACACAGTTGATAGTGTCAACTTTCAGGTTCATGCTTTTACGTTAATGTACTGTTAACTTTTTATTTTGAGTTTGTCTTCCCACATCTTGGTTTATCTGATATTGAGCCATAACTGCAGGTGCTGACATCTTTTGCAAATGCTTTCCATGCATTGCAGCCTTTAAAAGTTCCTGGTTGGAGGTGTGTTGCTTATTATTTCTTATCATTAATCAAATATTTGGAAAAATGTAATTCTCTGGTCCTTAATAGTTTAACATCACAAAACATATATTGGATGCAAGAATCAATGTGTTATCACCTCAGTTCATGTTCAATCTAATGGCAATTGCTAGAGAATCTAGACACTTGATACTAAGCTAGAGATGCTTCTCTTACTAGATTGGTAGAGCATGCATCTGGATGTAAATGCAAAATTTTGGTGACTGTTTATATTGCATATATAGTATTAAATTTGATACCCATACTCCATTGAATTGCTTTTGGAAATAATGTTGATGCAACAAGTTGCAAAAGATGGATATGCATCAATCTAGACTTATGCATAGTCTGTTTCTGAAATATTCTTATTTTGTTACTTTTGAATTCATTTTATCTTAATAGTAAATGGAAATGTTTGAAAGTTTCTCTTTTTTTTCAGCCATGTATGCATTTCCCATCCTTTACATAACTTGAGTTGGCCAATTTAATAATTCAATTATTTAGTCATTATATTCCTCCTCTGATTCCTGCTCTTTTAGCTTTGCATGGCTTGAGTTGGTGAGTCACAGAAGCTTCATGCCAAAGTTGCTCACGTGCAATGGTCCCAAGGGCTGGCCATTCTTCCAGCGCTTGCTTGTTGATCTACTCAAGTTCATGGAGCCATATTTAAGAAATGTTGAACTTTCGGAACCGGTTTGTTTGTTTGTTTGTTTGTTTTTTCTTTATTTACGTTTGAAAGCAACAACCTAGTTCATATCATTGTGCTGGTGTGTATTATTGTAGGTGCAACTTTTATATAAAGGGACTCTTAGAGTGCTTCTTGTTCTGCTCCATGATTTTCCTGACTTCCTCTGTGATTATCACTTTAGTTTCTGTGATGTGATTCCTTCAAGTTGCATCCAAATGCGAAACGTCATTCTAAGCGCTTTCCCACGAAATATGCGGCTTCCTGATCCATCAACTCCCAACTTAAAGGTGGTTGTTATATGAAATGTTGTTATCATTTTGCGAATACCTTGGTCCATAGATGGAGAGAATGAAGAAATTGCATATGACCTGCATGCTTTTTGTTTTGTTTCTGCAGATCGATCTGCTTCCAGAAATTAGCCAACCCCCTCGTATTCTCTCTGATGTAGATAGTATTTTAAAAGCAAAACAAATCAAAGCTGATATTGATGAGTTCCTTAAGGTAGTGGGTGAAACTGGTTATTCTTATGCTAATTACTAATTTGTGATCTATGTTCTTCATAATGTCATTATACTTGCTCCTTTTTTAACATACTAATTCCTGTTGATAAGTTTCTTCCATGTGTTAGTAGCGAGTATAATTGATCTTCCTTCCTATTCATGTAATGCTGCAGACATCTGAAGTATCCTCATTCACAAGCGATCTGATTCCGAAATTACTTCTTTCTCAAAGTGAAGCAAACCTGGCTGGGACTCGTTATAATGTACCTTTGATCAACTCACTAGTTCTTTACATAGGGATGCAGGTAACTGTTTCTTTGCATACTTCTAGTTCAAATAATACTTGACGTCTAGGGTATTTGTGCCACTATTTAATTTTTTAAAATATATAATTAATTGTCTTCTCTATGTACCCATTTGTGATAATGTTGGAGATAATATTAGTTTAAATAAAACATTATAGTTTAGACGACTTTTTGGGGGGGGGGGGGGGGGGGGGGGGCGCATGCGTTAATAATTTATATTAGGAGAATATACATGGTTAAATAACCCAGTTTTTTTATCAAGGCTTTTGTACTTGGATCTTAACAAGCTGAATCGAGTGTCTCGTAATTTTTATTTAAAGCATCTAATTGCAATCCTTTACACATCATATCAATCTGCTAAATTATCCCTTGCCTTCTCATTTTATTGATTTATTATATTTGTTTAAACTGAACGCACACACTATGTTAGCCATCTTTATATCTAGTTTATTCCTATAAGTTAATTACTCATCCCATGCGATTCTTATCAAAATTTGGTGTGTGGACGGATCAGTTTGTAAAGAAAACTCTTGGTCATGAGTTATTTTTTGTGTTTAATTTGTACGTGCATTTCTTTTAAATTATGATGGGTCGGACTGTGTCTGTGCATGTTTTTCTTTATTTTTATGACTATATATATTTTTAATTATTTGTGGTGCAGGCTACACAATTACTGCAAAACAAGTCTACTGCATCCACCCAACAAGTGAATCACAATGGTCCATTGGATCTTTACCTAGTTAGCACGCCTAGGGAAATCTTTCAGAGTTTAATAAATAACCTGGACTCAGAAGGACGCTACCTCTTACTAAATGCAATTGCTAATCAACTGCGATACCCTAACAACCACACGCATTACTTTTCTTTTGTCCTGCTGTACTTATTCGCCGAGTCCAAACAGGTTAGGCTTTGCTATTTTATTTTATTTTCTTCTTAATGGTTTAATGGCCTTCTATTACTCTTATTGTTTTCATATGTTTACTTGATAAACCATTTCTTTGTTTCTTGTTAACTTCTGACTAAACTAACATTTCAAAATAGGACTACTAGTAAAAATTAAGGGATTTGATTTTACTTCATTAAGAGAAAAGGACAGATGATAAGCGATTGCATGATGGTAGTGACTGATTGAAATCTGGCACAATTTTCTTCTTTTCCATCAAGCAAACAAAGAGGGCTGCATTATCTTCTTATTATTCTCTCCTTTACCCCTCTCACCTCTTATCCTTCCCTCGGTGTAAGCAACCTCTAATATTGTACAAAAATATGAAAACTAGAAAAAAGCCATATAGCGACTTCCAAATAACACTTTAAAACTTCATGTTTATTGATGCCTCGAAAAATTTCAATACTCTACATTTCATGTAAAATTTAGCCAATGATAGACTTTCTACAATTCTACCAGTAAAAAAGCCTATGATTTTGAGGTGAACGGAGGATAAGAGAATTGTGGAAACTACAGCAACATTGACACCACTAGGGACAGTTCAAACACTTTAATGCAACTTGAAAAAGGAAATCGTATTTGAAGTTGTAATTGTGGTAACACAAACATGTGGGAAGGGTGATTTTAAATTTTTTCTATTTTGTCAGAGATGTATTGTACCTATGTCGATTAGTAACAATGTTTTCCAAAACATCGTCATCATGATCATCAACAACAACCTGTGATTTTTCACGCATCAAAACAAGAAAATACTAGCTATTATTGATAAATGCTAGTAATTATTTTTAAAAATGTTTTACTTAGATTCCACTATCTTACAGCCTGTTACCAGTTTACCACTATCGCACAAGATCAATCTACTTTTTATGAACCGAGAAGTACCTTAATATTCCTTATTGATGTAATGCTTTTCGAAGAGCTTTTGATAGGTTTTGCCATATAATTGCAGGACAGCAGCATACAGGAGCAAATAACTCGAGTGTTGTTGGAGCGAATGATTGTTAATCGTCCCCATCCCTGGGGCTTACTCATCACTTTCATCGAACTGATCAGGGTATTTATTATTATTATGTTTTTTAAGTTCGATTCTGTTAGGTTACCCTCGTAACAATCTCAGCATACTAATTGTTGCCTACATGCAATACTTCAGAACCAGAGGTATGACTTTTGGAATTGTTCATTCACAAGATGTTCTCCTGAGATTGAAAAGTTGTTTGAATCCGTATCGAGGACCTGTGTTGGCCCCAAAGCTATGAGCGACGCAATGGTATCGGGTAATATCTGAGATGGCAGCCGTCATTGATCCCCATGTAAAATATTTCATATGAATCAGATAGCCGCGAAGGCTCGAAGAACCACCCGAGAAGTATCGCCAACGATATCACTTCAAGGGTTTCTGGTTCGTTGTGAGATTCATTTGTATAGAATAATAAACCCATAAATTGTAAATAATATTTATGGTCTAAATTTGAATTGGTCATAATAAAATGTGGATTAAGATCAAACATCGAACCATCAGATGAAATTAATCTACCAAGTCCCTGGACTAGAGCACCATAATAAACATACTGTGGCTGAAGAACAAAACATGCAACACTTATTCCATGAGAAAAACTCTAGTAACTTTGACGAAAACTGATTCGGCACACGAGTCGGTCTATTATTCTTGTTGAGGCAAACGGTTGTTGTAACTCCTTTCACTATCAGCTGAAAGAAAAACGATCGATCGAACACAAGAATTATAAAAAATACTAGTCCAATCCAAATAATTGGTTCATCGTGTACCTCATAATCGGGCAATTTATAGATGGATTGTTCCGACAGCATTCGTGTAGTCGATATCCCCGTGAGCTTCACTCTCACAACGAATTTATCGTGGCTCTGATATTGGACAGGAAGACACTTTTAGCGATTCGCCTATCGAATAAATTCATAGAATAATTTGCATGAAAAATACTCGTAATGGAGCGATGTACTGGAGGAACATCTCGGTGATCGCAAGAGAATTCCCGGTTCGAGCTACGGCATCTGCATTGATTCCGATCGATCCCAGCAACTCGTGTTGAGCTGCCCAAACACAATTCGATACATACATACATATATACTTTTATGCAAGTGCGTCTCTAGGAAATTTACCGTGTTGGCAGTAGTTGGCATACACCGCATTGTTAACGTATCCAAATTGATCGAGTTCGTAGTCTCTGACTTTGAGTTCGAGCTCGAAAAATTTCTCCGTGCTATGAACAAATAGATCGAGTTAAACATGACGACTAAATATCAATGCGGGCGCAAAGCGTACACGTATCGATCAACCTCAAGTGAGGGATGGAAGCGAATGCCTTGGTGCTCCTCCGAGGGTTTCTCTTCATCAAACAAGTTGGAGAAACCATTGTAGAAGGCTTGTTTTTCGGTATTAGACATTGCCGGTGCGAAGAAGTAGATGCTCTCGGGGGGAGGTAGCTGATCGACGATGAGTAAAGCGGAACGAAAGATTGATTGAGGCCGTGGAGTAGGAGCAAATGTGCCGCCATCGATGGATCGATCGATGGACTACAAATTCTTAGTTGGTGCTTAAAATTTTGCTTTGCTTTATTTGGATGGTTTGTTATTTATATACAAGTTCTCTTATCGTGAGCCATTATCACTTTGCATTACAAGGCGGAGATCCCTAACAAACTTAACTAAATTTTTAATTTTTTTTATTATTTCTAATTTTTGAATTGAATGATTTGAATCGAAGGGCATTAATTATTAATTAAGGGGGATAGGAGAGTTCTCAGGAGTAATGATTGATAGAGTGAATTTGGGAGAGTGAATGGGAGAGTGAATGACGACTAGTTATTGTATACACGTACGATCGACGATCGGATACCACCGGCAGCCTCTGATTATCGTCCCGAATCAAACTATACCTTGGGAGGACGGTGAACTCGTCAGGATGGCCGGCAACGGTGAACCCATCGAAATCAACGGTCAATGATGCGAGATCGCAATTGTGGCGATCCCCGACGGGTTCACCGTGCCCCCCAGGGTATAGTTTGGTTCGGGGTGGCGGCCGAAGGCCGCCGATGGTGTCCGATCGTCGATCGGACGTGTATATAATAACTGCCACGTCATTCACTCTCCCATTCACTCTCTCAAATTCACTCTCCCTATCATCACTCGAGTTCTCAGACACATACAAATTTACAGGATATCTTTTTGTTTTACATCAATAACACACCCACCAATTTCCAGAATATCTTTTCTGGTTTGTTTTATAATTTAAATCAAATTGGCGTGTGATTGAGATTATTTGAAGATATTCAAACTATATGTATTTAAATATATAGATTTTTTTATAAAAAAATATTTTGTCTGTTAAGAATTTCAAAATATGTGTTTTAAGCTATTTTTGTATTTTTTTTAATACTTAGTTAAATTAAGAGTACTTGTCAGTGAAATAGTAATGTTTATTTAAAAAAGACTAAGCATTAACATTAATTGAGTTAGAGGACTTATAATTTTCATCTAAAATAACACCTTATTATATTTAATGTTAATAATTTTAAGACGATTTAATGATCATAACATTACCACTCAATTAATAAATTTGAACTGTGATCATTTCAATAATGAAAAAATTAACACCGATAGGGTGCCGTGGTATGACATTTGGTGGATTCAAATAAGATCTTCATTTAATACTAAACGAGGCATACAAGAAAGCTATTACTCGACGGGCTGTTTAAGGCAGGCAGCACATAGTGCAATGACACAATTAATATGGGCACCATCAATAATTAAAATTATAAATGAATTTCTGTTCATGATCTCAATATGATAGATCAATAACATACAAATTTATTAAAATATTTTTAATAATTACAATTTTAAATAATTTTTTTATTCAATTTATATAATTGTATGATTCCATATATATTATATTAATTTCGAGATAAAAAATAAATTTAAACTTTTATATTATTCTGTTCTTGAACTATTAACCATACTGTTATAATAGTTCAAAATTTTTTATTTAGATTTTTTTATTTTATAAATTTTTCATAAACTTTAAGTATATGCAATTCTATTATGTGGAAGGATCGTGAATGTCAACTACCATACACACTGTCACGAGGGCTTTTGAATTTCAAAAATGATACACAATATAAATTTATAATGTAAAAGTCAACGTGAATGACGTGGTAATCCAATTGCAACGATCCTCGACGAGTTCATCGTGCCCCCAGATTATAATATGGTTCAGAGTGACGGCTGAAGGCCGCCGTCGATATCTAGACGGCAATTGGACAAGTACACGACAAATACCACATTATTCACGTGAATTTTACGTTGTAAATTTACAATCCTTATCATAACTCTTTCAATTTATAGTAAATTAGGAAAGGTCTATCCATCTTTAGAAAATTAGAAATAATTAGGTTTGGAAGAGTCGGTATACATTTTTTTTTAAAAAAAAGAATAATGAAAAAATTAATTTAATTTGGGGCATGTATTTTCCCAATTGCAGTTGGTGTTTTTTTTTTGTTTTTATTTTTCAAAGATCCCACCATACTAAAGAACACACCCAAATTTTATTTTATTTTATTTTCAATTTATTTGAGTTTAAATTAAAATAAAAGTAAATCAAATTAAAAAAAATTAATTATTTCGTGAAGAAGTTTTATAGAAAAGCTTGAAGATATTAATTAAAAAGTTAAAAAAAATAAATTTATGTCGTTAAACTCTCATATCTCCTAAATGTATTCATATTTTTAATTTTAAAATATAGAAAGGTTAATAAAAATAAAATTATGAATAAATTTAAAAGATTATCGTGAGTTAATAACGTAAATTCTAAAAATAAATAAATTTTTTGATATCATCAATGATTTTTATATAAAATTATTATTATTTTTAATCCGATTCCGTTCGATAAAAAAATTAATTGTTGTACTTTAATTTAATATTGGAAAAGACAGAAAACATATTTTAAAAATTAATTAGGTTTTTTTTTATCAATAATAAAATATGATGCATCTAGAAAACGAATGACACATTTTTCACTCATTTTCTAGATGCATCATACTTTATTGTTGATCAAAGGACCTATTTAATTTTTATAATATCTTTTCTGTCTATTCTAATATTAAATTAAGATAATATATACATATATATTTGGTTGGGGAGACTGATATGGTTCTATGAATATCTTCCATTCGTGATAGATAAATCATGAATTATTTATATCGGATAAATTGGAAGCCTAATATCTTGTAGTATGCGTCTTATTTAGAAGAAATTTTTTATAAAATATATCGTATTTAAAGATCGAATTATAAATATTTGAATAATAATTTATATTTGAATAATAATTTGATATTTTTATGTTACACTGTAACTCAAAAACATAATTTTATTAGAGGGCATTGACTTGGATGGTTACAAGGACATTAATTAATTTCTAGAGAAATGTTCAGTGTGTAAAGCTTTGAAAACAAATTTTATTTCCCACGTTGAACCCATAAATATAAATTATTTTTCAAAGACTTTTCTAAAGCATGGAAAGCATAAAAAGAAGGCTATTCATTCATTCATTCATTCTAAAATAATTAATTTTTTTATAGTGTTTAATTAATCTTAAATTATATTAAATTAATAATAATTTATATTATCCCCCAAATAACACAACTCTTTTATAATATAATCAGGAATGTTAGTTAACCAAATTTGAAAGTGTATTTCCACTACTTGACTCAAAGTTAAATAGACCAAGAATGTTCCTTAACAATGTAATTCACGCTAAAGTGAAGGACTATCGATACCAGCCGCGAAGTCACCCATGATATACGGTACACCCATCTACGTATAGAGAAATTTGATTTCCCTTCTTATGCGTTACCGTCAAGAAGAGTCAAATTTTATGATTTTCAAATTTATTTGATAAAGTAATCGAGCTAAATCTTATTTAAAATGAATGATTATTAGACTTGATTTTCTTTTTACAAGCTTGAGCTTAATTTAAAGCTGACTTGCACTTAATTTGTTGTTTGTATGCTAAGGAACTCTCAATTTAAATTTATATAATTATTTAAAAATTTTATAATTGTACTTATTTAATTTATTATTAATTAAATTTGACAGTATAAACTTGTTTGTTTTCGCTAACTATTCATAATCATTAACATTTTAAACTTATTCATTTAACAATAATGATACATAACGTGAATTCGCAACGTAAATACCGTAACACTTCAATTGTAGTGATTCTCGATGGATTCACTGTGCCCTCCAGATTATAATTTATTTCGGGACGTCGGCCGGAGACCACACAAAAAATACCATGTCATTTACGTTGAATTTGACGTTGTAAATTCATGTTCTTTATCATAGCTCTTCATTTAATTGACTTTGTATGTATTCTTATCAAATCAAACACCAATGATATCGCTATGTAAAAGGAGCTAAACAAACATGTGTTATTCTGAAATCTCTATTATGCGAAAATAACATTCTCTACACAATGTAATGTATTTCATAATGTTGTCGAAGTTCCAATGATAGTGAGGCAAGGCTTCAAATTCATAAAGTAACTCACTAAAGATATCAAGTTATAGGTCGTAACAACCTAAACACAAATACAAGCCATCAATAAACTCAATTTCAAATGAGTTGTGGAGCTCCTCCGTCCGTATCAGTGCTAGTTCGATGCCGAATCCCACATCGGCGAAAAACTCTAGTAGTTTCGAAGATAACTCGGTCGGCACACGAGTAGGGCGATTCTTTTCGTTGAGACAAACAACAGTTGCAGAAGCTTCCATAATAGGCTGAAAAGAAATAGTTTGTATTTTGTCACTGGGCGCAGGGCTGAGACATAGAAACTTTGTATTTGTCACTTACCTCCATATCGGGAAGCTTATAGATGAAGTGTTCGATATAAATTCGAGCTGCTGAGATCCCGGCAAGTTTCACCCTCACGACAAAATTTTCTCGACTCTGTTGATACAAGAAATGATGTTGGATAGCGATAATGATGATCCATTGTCAAAAGAATATGAAAGTTCTTCAACTGATGCTTCTCATGGATGAGTTTCAGAAACACTTGATGAATAAGAGTTCGATGGAGTGAAAGAAGTGAGAAACATACTCGTAGTGGAGAAATGTACTTGAGATGCAGATCAGAAAGAGCAAATGAGTTTCCGGTGCGAGCAACTGCATCCGGACTAACTCCGATAGTCTCAAGTAATTCATGGCGCCCTGGTCATTCAAGAAACAAGAAACTTGTCAGACCAATGGAAGAACGACTTGCGAACAAGAAAATCTCTCAAGGTCTAACCACGCAGCCTTTCATTGAGAAATGTAACAGTCGAGCAAAACAAAAGACCTTATAACATGTAGTTATCTTTTAAAACATACGAAATGCAGCGTATGAACACTTCTATGTATATTCATGAGTATTCAGTTTGATGTGAGAAAGCAAACTATTGCTGTCAGTGACATTTGTTGAGCATTTTCTAAGTTTTCAGCCGCAACTGTCAGTAACTAGAAAAAAAAATCACACTGGATAACAAAATGGATTTACCGTAAAGAGGACAAGGACGATCTTCTTCCTCGTAGTCTTGGAAACATTTTTCAGTAGAAATAAAGTGGTGGTCACTAAACTATACAATAACTCCTATTGATGTCCAGCCGTTTTCCAAATTTACTCGATGGTATAAACCGCAATAGAAGAAAACAAGGACTTCGTTCGAGTGTAATGAAATTAAGCATCGAATGTCAGTCATCAATTTAGAAAAATGTCTTCCAAAACTGAAACCTTACTGCTCATTTCCATTCAAGTAATACATAGATAAGGTGCATAACAAGTATGGCTCGCATAACAACTACTAAATGACCCATAACTAACTACAGCTGCACCATAACTCCCAGAATGAAAAACATTTTCCAAATTTTCCAATGTTTGGCGCGTGAAAAATACAGGTCAATGGTAAACAATTTTCTTGCTCATCTGAAAATATGACAATCTATGGAAGGTTGTCAGTCGATTGTTCTCTTCAGAAGATAATCCCACTTGGACATAGTAGGGTACCAAACTACCGATAGATGCAATATGTTATACAAAAATTTAAGAGAGAAAGGCTTACCATGCTGACAATATCTGGCATAGACAGCATTGTTGACTACCCCAAACTGATCCAGTTCATAATCTCTAACAGTGAGCTCTACTTCAAAAAATTTATCATTCCTGTATAGAAAGTGATCAGGATGAGATCCTGACTGAAAAAATTAGGAAAAATGTATACTACAGTAGAAATGTTTCTCCGGTAAAAGACAACTCAGTTATGATGAATCCATCTATATTTTGTATGCCGGGCTAAGAAAATGCATCCAATACTTATAAGCAAAAGAATTGTTATGATATGTTGCTACCAAAAGCCTCCTTTCCCACTGCAAACACATATCAGATTCATCAATATCATTACTTAGCGAGTTTTCTCGTGTAAAAGTGCTTAATTTAAACTGAAAGCTTAATCACCCTGTTATTGATCCAGCCCACCTCCTGAAAGATCATCACGGGGAGGATTTGACCACAATGAAGGAAGGGAATTGGCTTCCACTAGAGGATGCAGCAATCTGCACTTCCAAAGGGAAGACATCCAATCTCCACTGACCACCGCGATAAACATGGACCCAGATAACTCGACAAAAATATCTTAAAACGACTTAGAGTCTCATTTATAAATGGGCATCATGTAGCACAATGAGGATCAGCAGGAACAAAGTCTTGTATGCGTGTTTTGTCTCTAAATCCCTCTGATCTGCCACTCTTATCTCTTCTCCCCTTGTCCCCCCAGTGCTTACCTAACTCTCCCTTCTCCCACCGGAAGCCACGCCAACCTTAGAGAAGCATCAGCCTCCTACAACTGCAGAACGAGGCTACAGGTACACCTGCCACTTGCCCTCTATGATCACTCCAATGGTTAACTTCGACATCAGTACATAGGACAGAAGAGCTGTTCCTCCGCTGACCAGACAGAATCACCCCCAAATTTACCATTTTTCTTACTTAGGTTCCATCGATCCGCTAAAATCACGTTAAAATTCAAAGAAAGAACCTGATTTCACGTTCGGCACAAAGGGCCTCCTCGCTCCTCGCCGAGAAGTGGCGGATGCTCCGTCCCTCACGGCGGAATAAGATACTGCAACTCCCCTCACTGCCTCCGCGACGCCCAAGGAAAGTAGGAATCGAGGATCTGGTGGCACGGTGGCGGGCGCCGGAGGTCTTAACGAGCTCGGCGCGGGACGGGGAGAAGGCGAACGGGACGCGGGCGATCGGAACGAGGAGGGCTTGCGCGTGGAGCAGCAGCATCGTTCCTCTGGTTTGATGTGGCCGCCAAGCGCAAAGGGAATTTATTACATGATCATTTGCCCATTTGCCCCCCGAGTTTATCATCATTTTCACTTACCCACTCAAATTAAGGGAATTTCTTTATCACGCAAAGTTTTCGACTCAGGGGCAAATTATTAATATTTTATAATCAAGGATGAAAATATATATTTGTTTTAAAACTCATGTTAATGGCGTCAATATAAAAACAATATAAAACGATAATATTTATTATATAATTCGAAAGTAATTTATATAATTTATTTAAAAATTAATTTACGTAATCACATTTTCTAATTTTATTTATGCTAAAGACATATATTTTATAAGATAGGGTAAATTAATTTTTTTAAAATTAAATAATAAAGAAAAAAATCTTAATAAACTTTGGAAAGTAAAGTGTTTTTTTTCTTTTATATTTATTCCAAGTGACGTCAGACTTAACGAAGGAATTTTTAAAGTGTTTTGGTGGAAACAAGAATTAATTTTATTTTCTTTATAAATATTTATTTTAATAATCCAAAAACGATCTTTTTCTAGTTCATCTATTGAATAAATCCAAAGTACAATTAATAAAGACATAAAAGTAAACTTCTAAAATATTATTTACAAATATTATTTTTTATTCTTTTTTAATTAATCTATTAGATCCAGCATCTAGTTACTAACTTTTACTACATTTTATGTAGTTGCTAAAACTATTTGTTCACCTATTTATTTAAAATCATTAAGTATACATTACAAAAATAACATGAAATAGCGACGGCCTGAATCCGTCGCTATTCCGTTGCAAAACACTAATAGCGACGGATTAGCGACGGAGTTGGTGCCGTTGGCTGAGAACCCGTCGCAGAGCTTGGTAGCGACGGTGACTTTTGATATCCGTCGCTATATTAGCGACGGATATTTACCCCCCGTCGCAAACACTGAGAAAACGGGGCGACGTGGCCGGCGAAATAGTAGCGACGGATGGTCAAATATCCGTTGAAAACTGTATGGGGTAGCGACGGATATGGTCAATGTCCGTCGCTAATATATCGTAATAGCGACGGATTCGGTTAAAATCCGTCGCTAATTGATCGTTATAGCGACGGAAAAGTCAAATATCCGTCGCTATTTGCGACGGATTTTTAAAAATATCCGTCGCTAAACTTGCAGAATTTTGCAAGCCTATATCTGTTTCTTCAACTTCCCATATATACATCAATAACATATATAAATATCAAACAGGAATCTATATTTCAACATCCAAACATTCACAACAATCCAAACTTTTGTTTCGAATCCAATCCAATCCAAACAATCCTTTCCAAATGTATACATTCAATCCACTATTCAATCCAAAGTTTAATTTCTAAACTTATATAATCGAAACTTTGAAACAAGAGTAAACTTATACAATCTAAACTTTCCAATGGTTAATCCAATCCAAAAAAGAGTAAACATATGATGTATCCAAATGTAACAGAGTAAACATATGTATCCATATGATGTAAACATATGTCAAAGTAAATAAAAAAACTATATACATCAAAAATCAGAGTTTAGTAGAGAATCATTACGTACATGAATATCAGAGTGAATAATGGATGGAAAGGAAAAATATTCCTGCACAATAGAAGATAAAACAATAAGAAAACAATCCAATAAAGAAAGAAATCTGAATTGATACCAATAAGAAATAACAAATAAAGTAAGCATATGTAATAGAAAAAACTCTAATAGAAGAAAATTAACAAATACAAGATAACTCTAATAATATTAAATATGTAAATGAAAACTAACAAATAAGAAACAATAAAGGAATAATATCCAATATTCATACCTTTCAAGCAAGAGAAGAAATCTGAATTCAACTCTGATAATGTGGAATCTGTTAACATAAATGGAGTAATAAGAAAACAATCATTATGAATATAATAACTTAATACATTGTTATTGAAAACAATTAGAGAAAAAATAGATCATACCACTATAATATCTCTACTCCTCTGTGGTATACTCAGGATCCTGTATCTCCTGAGACTCAAAACGAGGGGCGGGAGCGGGAGCGGCTGGCATCTGTGTATCCGGAGCCTCAGAACGAGGGGCGGGAAGGGCTGACATCTGTGTCATCAGCGTAAGGGTCGCTGCAAAAGCTCGCATGTGACGTACTATCTCCTCAGTGTGTGCCTGGCGAGCCCGCAAATCTCTCAACTCAGCATCCCTCTCTGCGTCCCTCTTAGCCCACTCTGCATCCCTCTGAGCCCACTCTGCACTCGTCTTAGCCCATTATGCGTCCCTCCCGGCACACGTCGACTCTATCGACGTGAGTCGAGTCCGCAGGGCTTCATTTTCCTCCCGCAAATGACAAACCTCACTAGAGGTAGAGGAGGAGGATGGTGGACGCCCCCTAACCCCTAGATAGGGGTGTCAAAAATTAACACGACCCGACGACCCAACCCGAATCGACCCGAAAAAAATCGGGTTCGGGTCGAAAATTTTCAGGTTCGGGTCGGGTTCGGGTTGGGGGGTTCGGGTTGTAAAAATTTCGGGTTGGGTTTGGGTCGGGTCGGGTCGGGTTCGGGTTGACCCGAAATTTAATATTTTGTGGATTTTTTGGGGTTAAATCAAATTTTATTTTGAAAATTAAGATATTTTTATGTATATTAATATCAATATAGTATGATCATGATGAAGTATTGAGATAAAAGTGAAGAATTATAGGGAAAATGGCGAAAAAAGACGTTTTGAATCGGTTTTTTCGGGTTATTCGGGTCGGGTCGGGTTGGTCGGGTTGGTCGGGTTCGGGTTCGGGTTTGGGGGTTTCGGGTTGAAATCGGGTTCGGGTCGGGTTCGGGTTGGGAGTTAAAAAATTTTTTTTTTCCCAACCCGACCCGACCCACCCAAATTGACACCCCTACCCCTAGAGCTCTCATCTGATCATATGCAACCTTTGCCTGAGAGCCCAGGCCGTAGCAGGCGGTCTTCCTCTTCCCACCGACGACCTCAAAATAAATCCTATTCACATCGTCGATCGAAAGAGGCTGTGCATCCTCCCCCTCTGCAGCAGGCTGAGACGCCTGTGCCTCAGCAACTCTAGTGGTCATTGATTCCTGTGAAATAAAAATTTAATTAGTCTATATAAAATGTTAAAGCAAATAAAATATAATTAATATACTTACATTGATAGATAGGAAGCGACGATCGACAAAAGACTTATCTTTTTTCTTGTGGGTCTTGCTGAATAACTCCCAACTAGTGGGAGGTCTCTGTAGCTCAGCAGCCTGTACACAAAATATAATGTTTAAATATATCCAAAAAAACATACTAAATGCCTTTAATAACCAAAATAAAAACTACTTACCAAATCACTGGCATGCTGGACAATGGAACGGGATCCAGCAGTGTGCTTCGTCGATCCCATGGTGGGCCCAACAACCTCTGAATTGCGATTGCCTCGAGCAATCGCAGCATTCTCTTGCCAGTGCGGGCCATCCCAGACAGCTCGCCATGCTGCCCAAATCGGCTCAGGGACCTCTGTAGGCCTATCAGCCTTCTTTCTCCATTTGTAGAGCATGTCCCTGTACAATTTGGAGCAGTAGGCATTCCACGTCTTTTTGAATTGCTCCTCTGCACCCTCCTCCCAGGTGTACCTTTTCTGTAAAAAAAAATTAATATGGTTAGTATGAAAAAAAGTTATAATATCAAATTAAATATACATGTAAAATACTTACTAAAAACTCCCTGTAATAGAATGATTTCAAATTATTCTCAATGTGGCCCCATGTCGTCGCAGGTGACCGTCTTTCTTTAAATTTTTTAGATATATAAGATGACACCTGATGCCCATCTGGTATGAAACTATAGGAAAAAATTTATATATTAGCAAATTCTGTAAGAAAATATATAAGAAGAATAGGTATATTTGTCACCGACGACTGTAAGTATAATCCGCTGATCACGGGGTGCAGCCATGGTACCTGATTAGACACAAAGTTTAGGCAGATAAGCAGAATAGGTAAAACACATGCAAATGAGACATATTAGAGACAAATGGAAACATACACTAATGAAGAATGTTCAATACAAGCAGAATGATCTACATAAAGCTAGAAAATGGATAATCAAGCATCGTATAAACCTGTTCAATACAAGCAGCATGATCTAAATTAACAACTCATCTTAATACAAATTCTGATTAGTTAATGTTCAATACATCTAACTCATCCTAATCTGATGGAACTAAATTAACATGCAAGTTTTCATCGCTTGAATCCGTTGATACATTGACCTCCTCACTGCTAGATATTTTACCATCATCAATTTCCTCGTAAGAGACATTCTCATCTATAAGTAATTGAGATGCTGATTGTATTTCTGAATCCACGGAGTTGGTTATCACTTCTTCATTTTGATAAGCATCGGAGTTTTGGACAGTGATCGTATTAGGCATTTCAATTGTTGACCTAGGCTTCATTTGACATACAACAAGTTATTCACTAGGTCGTCTTCTCTTAGTTGGGTACTCCAGATAAAATACTTGACCAGCTTGCACCGCAAAAATGAAAGTTTCGAACTTGTTGAATCTTTTGCTTGAATTAACCTCAACTAAATTGTATAACCGATGTTTCCTTGTGCCCGTCCTTGGAGTTGGATCATACCAAGAACACCTGAATAGTACACATCTTTTGAAAGGCAACGCTGGGTATTTAACTTCGATAATTTCCTCTAGCTTGCCATAATAGTCAAATTCATTATCATTATTGTTTGTTGATCCTTTGACACTGATGCCAGAATTATACGTTAGCATCCTTGAATCACGTTGGTTCACATGAAATCTGTATCCATTCACGTAATAACCTGAGTAGACTGTCACAGTACGAAGAGGTCTAAATGCGAGATTTTTAATTCTTTCGTCTTCTACATTTGAAATTCTGGCATCATTGACCTATAATAGTGGTGGATGATGAAATTAGATTACTTGTTATCAAGAATTTTTAACAACAAAATACATATTAACTCACTTACATATATTTGAAACCAAAATGCAAATTCTTCTTCTATCTTTCGATCTACCTCATTTGCACTTATCGATGGATTTTGGATGTACAACTGTTGTTGGTATAACCTGACATATATGTTCATTTGATATCATACCAGAAATTTGATTGTATTATTTGATATTAATTTCATTACAACAAGAGATAATACCTTAGGTATGGTTTGACATCTTCACAGTTTAAGAGGATATATGTCCTGGCGGCATGATATTCTTGGTCATTTAACCGTCTAAATAGAGTTGAACCAATTACTCTTCCAGGATACTTGAAAATAGAAAGAATATCTGGGTCAACTGATGGAATGTCATCTTGATTGCGTGGACACTTTCGATGTCTGGTTTTCACATTTTCAGCAAAGTAATAGGAGCAAAATGAACTTGCTTCTTCAACCAGATATGCATTACATATTGATCCCTCAACTCTTGCTTTGTTACGCACATTATTCTTTAATTTTCTAAGAAACCTTTCAAAAGGATACATCCATCTATATTGTGCAAGACCACCAATCTGTGCCTCGCTAGGTAAATGAATAGGCAAATGCTCCATTGAATTAAAAAAGCTTGGTGGAAAAATTCGCTCAAGCTTACATAGTATTAAAGGAATCTCTGTCTGAATGCGTAACATATCTGCTACCGTAAAAACTCTAGAAGTCAGATTTTTGAAAAAAATGCTTAATTCTGTAAGTACTTGTCAAACATTAGTAGGAAGTAATTCTTGGAAAGCTATTGGAATTAATCTTTGCATGAACACATGACAATCATGACTCTTCATTCCAACCATTTTAGATCTATTCGTATCCACACAACGAGACATATTAGAGACATATCCATCTGGGAATTTTATATTTTTCAACCAAGAACACAATGCTTGCTTACTTTCTTTGTCCAATGTATAACAAGCCTTCGGATATTTACCAGTTGTTTCATTCTGATGCAACTCAAGCCTGCTCACTAATTGTTTTAATTCTTCACGAGATTTTGTTGTATCTTTTGTTTTCCCATGCACATTTAAGACAGTATTAATGATGTTATCAAAGAAATTTTTCTCAATATGCATCACATCCAAATTATGACGAATGAGTAAATATTTCCAATATGGAAGCTCCCAAAAAATACTTCTTTTCCTCCAACCACATTTGTTGACTCTAACAATATACTTGTTGATATCATCTGATCCATCTTGATATACTGGTAGAAATCCATAGCTATCAATTTCATTTAACACTTCTTCGCCTGACATCCCAACTGGAGGTAGCTTCCTAACTACTTCATTCCTTTTGAAAAAATTTTTATTTCTTCTGAAAGGATGATCAAGAGGTAAAAATTTTCGATGATTATCAAACCAAGAAATCTTGCCACTGCAGGGCAAAAAAAATGTATCTGACTGACTCATACAATGTGGACATGCTAACTTTCCAGCTGTGCTCCATCCTGATAACATTGAGTAAGCAGGAAAATCACTAATAGTCCATAACAATGCTGCATGCATTAAAAAGTTTGACTTTATAGCAATGTCATACGTCTCTGAACCTATATTCCATAAATAATTCAGCTCAGCTATCAAAGGTTGTAAAAAAACATCTATGTGCCCTTTCGGATTTTGAGGACCTGGAATTAAAACAGTAAGAAACATGAATTCATCTTTCATGCACATCCATGGTGGTAAGTTGTATGGTGTTAAGATAACAGGCCACGATGAATATTGTTGTCCATAACTTCCAAATGGCTGAAATCCATCTGCAGAAAGTCCAAGTCTAACATTACGTGGTTCCATAGCAAAGGAAGAAAATGTTGAATCTAAATGTTTCCATGCAGGGGAATCACAAGGATGACACATAATGTCTCCATCATGTCCATGGTTTTGATGCCAGATCATATGACTTACTGTTGCTGCTGATGCATACAAACGTTGGAGTCTAGCAGTCAAAGGAAAGTAATACATGACTTTGTAAGGAATATTTTTCTTCTTCTTCTGATTTACCATGCGAGCACCATACTTGTAACGAGGATGGTTACAGATTTTGTATTCCATCAATTCACTATCTTGGTTCCAAAAGATCATGCAATTATTGACACAACAATGTATCTTCTCAACTGGCAAACCCAAGTCTCTGATTAGTTTTTTAGTGTTGTAGAAACTATCAGTCATGCAGTTATCAGTTGGAAGCAACTCTGACATAAGTTGACATATGTCATCATAACATCGTTCTGAGAAATGATGTTCTGCCTTCATATTCAATAATCTTGCAGTAGCAGATAATTGAGAATGACCAGAAGGAATACCTTCCCATAATTCTCTTTCACTAGCCTTTAACATGTCATACATTTTCTGAACATCAGAAGTAGATACTTGTTCTACATTTGATTAATCAAAAGCATTCATTGCATCGTAAACCATTGATTGCATTGCATCAGCAGGGTTATATGATGTCTCTGGTCCAATTGAGTTCGATGATGATGCAACAGAAGATCCACCAAATTCATATACATACGGCTCTCCATGACAATACCAGTTGTAATAATCTGGAACAAACTCATACCTATCGATATGAGTTTTCACTGTATGATCTTCATCATGGAAAGCTGTATTTCTACATTTGCGTTGATTACATGGACACTTCAACTCTGTGCCATTCAAACACTCAGGATGACACTTTGCAAAGTTTACAAATTCTTCCACTCCAGCAAAAAATTCGTCACGGATAAATCCATTGTCTAACCTATTATACATCCATGCCTTGTTCGGATACATTGTATCTGAATTCAAATAACACAATTTAATCAAACCACACATATTATGATCCATACATATTAAAATTTGATATTGATGCTATACTACAAAATACATCTAATTAATCAAACATGAGGTAGTTAATGAACCAATTATTCTAATTAATCAAACAATTAATCAACAAATTATTCTAATTATTCAAACAATTTATCTAAAATTATTCAAACTTATTATCTAAAATAATTAATTGGTAATTAACTAATTAATTAACTGATTAATTATTGAATTATCAAATTAATTGAATAAATCTAATTAATTCAATTAATTACACCTAAAACCCTAATTAAACCCATTAATTAGGGTTTAATTAGGGTGTCGGCCGCAGCAGGGGCCGCCGACCGCAGGAGCCGTCGGCCGACCGCAGCAGGCAATGCGCGGCCGCAGCAAGCGCCGCGCGGCCGCAGGAGACGCCGCCCGCCCGCACTGGCCCGCGACTGGCAGCAGGCGCCGCTTGCAAATGCGAGGCCGCGCCTGGCCGCGCGAGGCGCGAGAGGCCGCGCGAGGCGCGAGAGGCCGCGCGAGGCCGCGTGCGGCCGTGCTCGGTCGTGCCAAGAGCCGTGGTTGCCCGGAGAAGACGATGGCGCCGCGTTAGCACAAACAAACGGAGTTGATACGGCAAATGGAGCTTAGGTCGAGTACCTGGTCGCCGGAGGAGGGTTCGCCGGAGGAGAATCGACGCAGAATCGCCGGAGAGGAGAATCGGTGGGAGCTCGACCGTCGCTAGGGTTTGCGTGGCTGCGGGGGAAGGGGCCGTCGCCCTTTTTAAGAAATATTGCGACGGATAACTTGTCCGTCGCTGATAGCGACGACGTTGACAATTCCGTCGCTATATTGAGGTGTTTGACCCGGTCGCTTAAAACTAGCGACGGATATTTTATAATCTCCGTCACACTAGCGACGAACGTTGACCAAGTCCGTCGCTATATTCGGGAGTTTGACTGGCCGCACAATTTTGGCGACGGATACTATATATCCGTCGCAACTTGCGACGGACTATTAAAAAAGTCCGTCGCTATTTCATGTTATTTTTGTAGTGATAATATGTCGGATACTAGTCTGACCCTAAAGAAGCAACATTGAACAAAATTGATAACCTTATAATAGACTAAGGTTACATTTGATAAAGGATAATCAATCTTGTAATACAATTATGATTATATTACAAGATTGATTATTTTATTTGGTACAGTTTTAAAATTGTAATGTAACGTTATCTGCATTACAAAAGTTAGTAAAAGTATTGTAATCTAAATTACAATACTAACAACATATAATCTGAATTACATTATAAGTTAAATTACATTACAAGCTGGATTACATTATCTCTACCCAAATACAACTTAATTATAATGCCAACATTAGACAAAACAAAATGGAAGCAGAAGCGCAAGCAGTCCAACGACCCAAAAACTTAACTATCCCAACAGTTCAAACACAACGCCCTATCCTTGCCAGTCTTGAGATTCAATCCCTCAGCGCATAGATATCCATTGGGTGTCTTACCGCTACATCGTGCCAAGGGGCATCTCCTCTCCTCTTGATTGTCCCTCTGTCTTTCTCCTCCCCAACTCGTTATAGTAAACATAACCTAGGACTATTTACCTAGAAGGAATGGAGAAAGGGACATAAAAGGTAGGGGGAGTTAAAAAACAAAAAAAGAGGGAGAAGAATATTAGGGGACGTTTGATAGACTTATTTTTCATTTTCATTTTTGATAGAAAATGTGATTTTCTAAAAAACGTATTTGGTTTGTATTTTCCAACCTTGTTTTCTAGAAAAAGATATAACGTTTTCTGAAAAATTAAAGAATGAAAAAAAAATATTTTCCAAAAAAATAAGAAAATACGATTTTTTAAATAAAAATAGAAAATGAAACAAACCAAACGCTCCCTTAATTTCTTATATTGATTTTCATAGATATATAAAGGAGAGAAAAATGCCAATCTAGTGGAGGTTGACTTTCATCAAGTCAATTTAAGTCAACTTGAATGAAGTTGAAAGAAAAAACAATAACAAGCTCAAAAATGGGATTATGAATGACCTTCTCTTGATTAATCCAAAATATAAATTACATCGATCTCTCTTCCTCTCTATGTATGCATAGTCGGAAGGGCATGTCATCTAAGACAATTTAGAAATGAATACCTTTGGCAAACTCTTCGGTAAAACCGAAACCGAAGCAATTAACTTGATGATACACTGCAGAGAAGAGAAACGAGTTAGGATCTGACGGTTATTTTTAAACAGACCAATAATGATTTCATTATCCTAATACCTGAAGAAATGTAGAAATATTTTGTTCAGTTCAGAGAGTTTTTCCTTTGAGCTATGACCGTTTGGTCTTTGACAGAACCATCATCAAGCATGTCCTCTATATGCAATTCATTTCATTTCTTTTGGCCATTTGGTTAGGTTTTCGATATGATCAATTGATTGCATTTGTTTAAAGTAGTTTCATCCTGACAGTGCATTTCATGTAGTTAATAAGTCCTTAGCTAGGATTGAACCCAGTCTAAGAGGTCGACAATGTTGAGCGATCACATCTAACAGAGAAGACAATAACAATGTGAGCGGTTAAAGAGACATGTCAGTTACCTCAAGGTTGGAACAGGATTGTGCTGTGTTTTCCTCCGACTTAGCGTCATATACAACCCCTGCATATGAATAAACTTCTAATTGGATAGATCATGTTAACTCATCAAGCCAACTTATTGTTGAATAAACTTCTAATTGGATAGATCTTGTTTCCTAATATACATTGTTAACTCAATTTCTACTGGGCGCATGAAATCATATGTACATCAAAGTTCTCATGATAAATTTGTTCTGGTAACTCACATTAGTTGTATGAATGGTTGCTCCGGTTGTCATGCTTATCTTTTGATCGGCAACAAGTTCAAACTCCATGTGCTGCAGGAAGATAGCAAGAGCAACAATTGCTTCGAGCAAAGCAAATTGATCACCAATACACTTTCGAGGTCCTCCACTAAAAGGAATGAATCTAGGAAACATAAAACAGCATGCTGCAAACATCAAACATCAAATGCCTGAAAAGATTCTTTAAGCAAAAAGCTGGAGAAGTGAATATGGCTTAGTGGGGCTATTTAGTAGGATTTGTGGACGACATAAAATGATCTAATTGTAAACCTGAAATCTGTATTTGTCTCATTTGGAACAGGCCCTTCTAAGCTGAATCTTTCGGGAAAAAATTCTTCCGCTCTCTCCCAAACCTAAGTGATGAATGTAGTTTAGAAAGGATGTTAATTACTTTATACCAATTGATGTAAAGAGAAGGCAGTTTTACTGAGACAACTAAACACACATAAATTATGATGATGATAAGCGGAAAGCAGCACCAAATGAAGCAATTTCTCTAAAAATTTCTGTTGTACTAGATCTCAAAGGATTCCCAGTCTCCTCAGAAAGATGCTAACCATTTACTAGAATATTAACTAAACCTAATAGTTCAGGTGATCTTAGCGCCGAGGATGTGTTACGGGTTTTTTCCATCTCTAAAGCTATCTCAATGCATGACTTATTAACCAGAAAGGAACTGCAGATCTGACTAGAATCAGAACAAAATCCAAGAAGTTAAAATCACTATTCAGTTTTCTTTTTTTTCACAATTTAGGACCTAACTTATACATCTCACTGTCACCATAACACGTGTAACAAGTATGTTAGAGCAGGCAGTTTATGCTACTTTTGTCGTAATCTTGTTTTCCAGTCATTTTTGTTAACATCAAATAAAGCAATACAATTTTAGTTGAAAGAGCCTAAAATATATTTTGCATGATGTATGATTGTCTTTCCTAAAAGGTAAATTTCTAAAATAAGAATATTCAAAATTGATTTCTCTAATTAACATGTTGAATGTATCATCATCATCATACATGCATTGTAAGTGCCAATTGACTTTACTTGTGATTTTATGTTTAGAGTTGTTATATTAATATATTATCGTTGTGCTATGTATGATATTGTCATTTGTCAGGTCAAGTGAGGAAGACATTGTCAACAAAATTTTAAAATCACGTTATTGGTAGAATCAAAGATGAACGAACAGGAATGGATGTGGAAGAACAAAACAAAGGAAGCACAAGAGCTCTAGATGTTACTAAATATCTCAACTAGATAAAGTATCAGAATGTCATGCAAACCTTTGGCGACCGATGTATATTGTACACAGATATCATTATATCTTGACCAGCATTAATCTTGTAATCTCCAGGAAGTACATCATCAGATTGAGCACGCCTTATCAATATCTACAAGAGTGATAATTTTAACCAAGAGATGATAAAGGCAGAATATGGACCAAAAGAAGATATACATACTGGAGGATGGGGATAAAGTCTCAAAGATTCATGTATGCATCTCATCAAGTACTTCAACTCTTTGACATCTTCATATCTAGGAGGTCTTCCTTGTAAAACTTCATCAACTTCATGTATTGCCCTCTTGAGAGATGATGGATCCTTCAATTATTCAAAGCTGAAGAGTCAACATATCTGGAAGAAAAATATAATCAACTTAATTGGACTAAGTGGAAATATAAAATCTTAACCAAAATAATATTGTTTTAAAAGAAAACTAAATTCATGAAGTCCTAGAGTTGTATCTGTGAACCTATCAAATTAGATTGTACTGATAAACATGATGTTGCAAGAGAGCTACACAGGCCATTAGAATACAAGCTGCTCACAAAGAAATGCATTGAGCAAATTAAAAATTGCAAATGCTTAAGCCAACATCATCCTCATTTTATTTGAATGGATTAGTTGTTTTCCCTGGCTTCCTCATGTCATATAACTATCCATTTGGGAACAAACAAGCATTTAACTGGAACAATAAGCAACCGCAGCAGAGGCTTGATTCCAGTTTGGCTTGCAACAACAGACCAATCAGAGTTGGGGTCTATAGGGCATAAGCCATACAGTATGGTATATCTCAATGAACCAAGGTCAGTATCTAAGCACGGGCTTCTATGAAAAGTGCATATATTTTTTAATAAACAAAATAAACCTTTTGTACATTTTTTGGACATCAACAGATCCATAAATCTAAACCACTTAGGTAATTATCTTCCTGATGGGCCTGATCATTCTACAAATTCTTCTGTTTTTGTTTGAGAATATACTTGATTCAAGCAGTATGGAGATTGAAGAGGGAACATATTAGGCATGTCGTGTAAGCTATGTCATGCATGCAATATGTCAACTATGAATGGCATACCAATAATTAGGTCCCGTCAATATTATAGACATATATTGAACTACAATGGACGGCTTTAGCAACAGGTCACATGAAACTTCAGATGTACCATGCAGATACAAGTAGCACAGATATGTAAGGAGCTTTAAATTTACCTTACTCAAAAGATAAATTGTCCAAGTCAAAACTGAACCAGTTGTTTCATGACCAGCAACTAACATGGATAAAAGGTCATCACGAAGTTGTAAGCTTGTAACCTGAAATTCAAGGAAATATAACGAGAACAATTGTGAGACTTTTGGTTGCATATAACTAAATTAAGATGGTAAATTACAACATATATAATAACAACTTAATAGTTGCAAAGCTACAATCATAATTTAAGTTCACAAGCATCTCGATACAAATCACATGTTCAAAGTAAAGACCATTAATCACAATGAACGATTCTATTTAGTATCAGCAAACTGCACAGCTAAGAAGAATATGATCAATTAAAAAGGATTCAAGTCAAAGCCTTGTCAAATTCATATTGGGTTTGACTTTTTTCCTAGGAGGTAGTAATCCTGAAATTAATAAAACTTGAAGTATATTTCATCTTTATTTTTGTAATCTTGAATCATTCTTATAAATTGTACAAAAGATATAACAGCGGCAGGTGTGAGGCATTGTTTTAAAAATTTCCTCTTTGATTCAATTAGCGAGAGAAAAATTCCAAATAAAAAGACTACAAAACCATATGAAGCACCAAATTTAATAATAACAGAGAACAAAATCTGTGTGAATTGAAAACCTCTTCACGGCTGGCTAGTAGAAAACGCAAGATGCTGGGATCTGTCTCATTGACATACTCTTCCCCTTCAACCTGCTCACATTCAGCTTCTACAATCTCTTTGCATTTGATAATGAGTTCTTCAACAGTGTTGCGTATTATAGAGACTGCTTTCTCTGCTTGTATCTGCCTGGGAATTATCTTGCAGAGAAAAGGGAGCTGCAACATGAACCAGATGATAAATTTTGAAAATTATCAATATTCCTACTATTTCCTAGTCAAAGAGAAAGATTTTATACAGAAGTGGATCGTACAGGAGCATGAGAAAGTAACAATGAAAGACTTGGAAATTCAAATAAGGTAAAAGTCGATCATAAAGGCCTCCTCTGAAACATACATAAGCACCAAATAGGACCTATGTCTCACAAACAAAAATAAGCTTCTATAAAAATTGAGAAAAAGCTATAATAATCATGTGCAAATTTCTACGTTATTCTATGATACCTATTTCAGAACCTTTCATAATCACAACTACTTCCTCAAAGCCATTTCAATCCTCCTTACTCTTCATTTAAATCAAACTATAGTTTGTTGCTACCCAGATGCAAATGAATTTCAAGTTCCTTAGACAAGCAAGTGCATCAGCTCACAGATTTCTGTAGCTCAATCTCATTCGTGTTTTAAATCCTCGATTTACTCATTCAAGATGGATATGCAGCGTGGTTCAGCAAACCTGCAAACTGCATAAGCTGTTGAGTTCTTTAATGAGTCTAAATAGAATAAGTCAAATCTAGTAAAATAAAAAATATTTTCATGAAAAACGACCCCCAACAATAATATAATGATAGAAGAGAGTGATCAGCATGAAGATGAGAATTTAATAATGACACCACGTGTACTAGGAATTGTTAGGGAATTGTTTCTCAATTAAAGACTTAGGTGAAGCAGTCTATATCCTAGGCATCAAGATCTATAGAGATAGATCTAAGAGATTACTTGGCTTAAGTCAGAGTATATATATTGACAAAGTGCTAAATCGTTTTGTCATGCAGAATTCCAAAAGGGATTTATGCCGATGTCACATGGTGTGAGTCTTTCGAAGATCCAATGTCCCTCTTCTGAGGAGGAGAGAGACCGCATGGATCAGATCCCTTATGCATTCGCTATAGGGTCCATCATGTACGTCATACTTTGTACTCGTCCAGATGTGTCGTATGCTTTGAGCATGACAAACAGATACCAGTCAAATCCAGGTGAAAGTCACTGAACAACTGTCAAGAATATTCTTAAGTACTTACGAAAGACGAAAGAATATTTCTTGATATTTGGAGACAATGAGGAGCTAGCTGTAAAGGGTTACAGTGATGCAAGCTTCCAAACCGACAGGGATAATTTTCGATCGCGGTCAGGATATGTATTTTGCTTGAATGGTGGCGTTGTGAGCTGGAAGAGTTCGAAGCAGAACACAGTCACAGATTCTATAACAGAGGCCGAGTAAATTTAGAGCTGTCAAACGGGCCAACCTGTGGCGGGGCGGGTCGGCCCATGGCGGGCTGGCATTTGGCGGGGGGGGTGGGTTGACCGTCATCTAGGCGGGTTGGAAATCCCAACCCACGAATCCAAGGCGACCGTGGTTAGCGGCAACCGCAGCCATAAAATATTTTAAAAATTAAAAAAAAATCATATATTTAGATTTCATCAATCAAGATATTAAGAAATATATTTTTAAATATAAATGATACAAACGAGTATCATGTGATGAAAAATATTATTTTTTATTTCAAAATAATAACAAAGAAAGATAATAAATTGTCATAAAACTTAACTAATATGTGATTCTCAACCCGCGGGCCAACCCAAGCCCGTCGCGGGCCGACCCGTGCAGGTCGCAGGCCTAGTCGGGTTAGCCCGCGACGGGCTTAGGTTGCTTAAATTCTAACCCAACCCGCTTAAATTGATTGGCGGGGCGGGCCAATCCGACGGGCCCAACCCAAATTGACAGCTCTAAGTATATTACTGCGTCTAATGCAGCAAAGGAGGTTGTTTGGATCTGGAAGTTCATTACAGAGCTTGGTGTGGTTCCTAGTATACCAGACCCGATAGACCTCTATTGTGACAACAATGGGGCTATTGCACAGGTTAAGGAACCTCGCTCTCATCAGCGGCCCAAACACATACTACGACGCTTCCATCTCATTCAAGAGATCATCGATAGAGAAGATGTGAGGATATGCAGAGTACCCACTGATGCTAATATCACGGATCCTTTGACCAAGTCTTTGGCACAGAGGAAGCAAGATGGTCACACTAGGTCACTGGGTATTAGATATTACAGTGATTGACGCTAGTGCTAGTGGGAGATTGTTAGTGGGAGTCCTAAAGCCAATTATGTGACGATTGACTAGGAACTTTTATATCATATACTATTATTAATAAAGACAAGTTTGATTATTAAACATACTTTATATTGTGTCAAATAACTAAGTATAATAATGTCCTTGGGTAGCAGGTTCTTATCTACATCATATCGATTAGTTGAATCCATAATGAGATGATGTAGAGAATACTACACTAAACCATTCCTAGTCAAACATTAATATTCAAGGACAATATTAATGCATGGAGACTAACATGTATGTCAATTAATGACTTGAGTTCACAAGTCATGGATATGTGATATCAAGTTGACACATGGGTATACATTAGAGAATGCGTAGTGATTTGACCCGCTATGAGAAAGTTTCATAAATCGTCATACGAGTGTCATAAACTTTCTCATGTGACTATTAGTATGAATAGTCCTTAGACCTGAAGTCACTACGGTTCCCTACCTAAGGAGTTATCTACTTTGATACATAGTAGTCAATCCCGGATTGCGGCGCGTCGCCACCGACCTAAAAAACGTTATAGCGGTATAGCGGATAGCGGGATGACTGCTATTTCGTAAAAACAAATGCAAATATCACATTTTATACATAAGTACATAACACATATAAATGTTCAAATAAAAAAAATATCCATAATTAAACTCAATCATCTAATATTTTAAGGCACATCATATTCATATCATACTCTAAAATCATCATCATGTATTCGTGTTAATGTATAAATAAGAGTCATAAGGCCAAGCAAAAAACAAAAGATACTAGTCAAAGCGAGTTCCCATTCCCAAAAGGCCAAAACTACTTAAGTTTCTTGAACTATAAAAACTAAAAACATTCCGGAATCACCGCCGTCGGGGAAGAAACGACAGAAGTGGGCAGGAGCAAAACGCAGGGGAAGAAAACAACAGAAATGGGATAGCAAATAGGGTTTATTTTTACTAGACAAAGTCGTTTTTACCCCTAGGTCAAAACTGATGGTTGGCTGGCAAAAAACAGGCCGCTACACACGCGATAACGGCCGCGACGCGCAGAATTGCTGCCCGCACCTAGAGCTGTCAAACGGGCCAGCCCGTGGCGGGGCGGGTCGGCCGATGGCGGGCTGGCCATTTGGCGGGGCGGGGCGGGGTGGGTCGACCCGTCATCTAGGCGGGTTGGAAATCCCCAACCTAACCCAATCCAAGGCGGACCGTGGTTAGGCGGGCCAACCCGCGGCCATCAAAATATTTTAAAAATTTATAAAAAATCATATATTTAGATTTCATCAATCAAAGATATTAAGAAATATATTTTTAAATATAATGGATACAAACGAGTACTCATGTGATGAAAATATTATTTTTATTTCAAAATAATAAAAGAAGATAATAATTGTCATAAAACTTAACTAATATGTGATTCTCAACTCGCGGGCCAACCCAAGCCCGTCGCGGGCCGACCCGTGCAGGTCGCGGGCCTAGTCGGGTTAGCGCGCGGCGGGCATAGGTTGCTTAAATTCTAACCCAACCCGCTTAAATTGATTGGCGGGGCGGGCCAATCCGACGGGCCCAACCCAAATTGACAGCTCTACCCGCACCGCAACGCGCTTCTTGTAGCGGCGGGCTGCCGCGACTCGCCGCGACAGCGTTATAACGCCTCTATCGCGCGTTATTGATAAGTATGCTTTGATATCGTCAAAAGTCACCTGTAACAGGGTGGACTATAAAGACGATCACTGGGTATTTATTAAATTATGCGGAGGGATATGAGTGATACAGATGAGATCTATCTCTCCCATATGACGAGAGTGATATCTATGGGCCCCTTGATCGAGTAGGACAAATGAGTCAATATGAGATATTAGGCTCATTTGTTTGAGTAAGTCTACTCGGGGATCAAGAAATACAAAGATTAATTGAGGATGACACGGTCTATGCCTCATTGGTCAATCTAGATATCGAGGATAGAAGGACAAGGTCATACATTGTTATAGTCACGGAAATTAAGTCGGATCTCTTACTTTCTCATCACTTGGGCAGCAATAATGTATTGCTAGATGCCGCTCATTACTTATGTGTCTAAAGCGGTTTAGACACATTACCAACGTTACGAGAACCTATTGGGTCACACACTAAGGGCACGATGTTTCGGAGATTAATTGATCTTAGTTTGACTAAGATTTGATCCGAATTGGATTAATTGAGTTAGACTCAAGTGAATTAAATTGGATTATGGGATTGAGATCTAATTTGAGTTAGATTCATTTAGATTAGACTCAACCACATTTGAATGAGATATTAATTTATTAAAATATTTAATAAATTAATAATAGAGGAAGATGAAAAGTTTCTCTTCATTGGATGAAGAGAAGTTGAAGTGTCACATGAGAAACATGTGCTCTAATTGGGGTTTTATATACTTCAATGGAGGGAAGCTAAAGGGACAAAAACTCTTCATATTCATGGGATGAGTATGAAAGAGTTTTTCTTATCATTTGGATGAACTACTTGTCATTTTTCTTCCCTTCCTTCCCTTGGCCGAAATCCCTGCTTCTCCCTCTCCTTCTTGCTTTGTGAATCTCCTCTTGTGGCTAGCACCACAAAGGAGATTCTTCTCCGAAGCTTGAGAGATCGTGTTTGTGTGGATATGCATAGAGGCACGGACAGTTGAACGTGCAAGAGATCCGGTATACCTCGGACAAGCGGGATAAGTGAAGGGCACGTGCCAAAGGTATACCTATAAGATAGGAATTTGTAGATCAACTTTGTATGAGTTTTCTTTCGCATGGATCGCTCGTGGGATCTATTATTTCTACTGCGATTTTTAAATGTTTATGTCTACAGATCCCTACAGGAATGTCAATAGTCATGCTGAGATGGGTCAAAGTCAAGGTAGGTCAATGAGATCACCTCCACTCGGCTAACCCGAGATGAGAAACTCTACCATTCGGCTAGGCCTACCCAAGATAAGAAGCTCCGCCATTTGGCTCGGCCAGGCCAATCCTTCCTACTCAACCACTTCTACTCAGACGATGATCACCCAAGACAAGAACCTCCAATACATCCGTCTCAGCCCCGCTGATCCGACACCTCAATCCCAATTGTCTCAGCCCTGCCGATCTGACACCTCAATTCCAGTCGTCTCGGCCCTACTGAGCTGACACTTCCTGCCCAATCGTCTAGGCCCCAGCTATTCGACACCTTCGGCCTAGTTGTCTCGGCCATATTGAGCCGACACTTCCTGCCCATTCATCTCGGCCCCGCCGATCCAATACCTCTGGCTTAGCCCTCCAGCCTAACCGTCCTGACTAGGTCAAAAGCATATGAGCAAACATTGCATGTGGGACAACACGTGGAACATCATGGTCACCATAGCGTGAGACAATATGATCCAACACAATCCTCTACGGTACAACACGTAGGTGACATGAAGATGACGAGACATTTTCCCTAGCAGGATATAACATCCCATCAATAAGGAGAGAGGTACCATTCTTCTGCAGAAGTGACATATAAAAAGAGAAAGGTACAAACACACCTACGCTCACAAACCATCAACATCTTCTAGTTTATTGTTCTTCTTCTCCACCTCCCTTGTCGGAAACCTAACTTGAGTGTCGGAGTGGTTGAGCTAGAGCACCCCTGACCTCCATTCGAACTCTCTCTCTCTCTCTCTCTCTCTCTCTCTCTCTCTCTTCGCAGGCGTTCATGATGGTCCGACCTTCCCTTTGATGTTTCGGCGACTTCGTCAACATAGAAGACAACTGTCTAGTGGTTCATTTGTCGACGGTCTCAGGCAGGAACAATAAGTATAAATATTACATTTGTTTATTAGGTGCTCTCTTAGAGAGGATTATTATGTCCCACGTGTACATGTCAAACACTAGTAGCTGTAAGCGTTGAACACTCTAGAATTGGATTATTATGTAAAATTTCTTTTATGAATATTTCTTACAATCAATTCATTATGTGTGTGGTAGATGTTAAAGTTTCTTCTATATAGCTTCTCTTAATTTGTTTGGTATGTAATGTGGTAAACGTACACTTATATATCTAAATATACATATTGTTACATAACGTTATCACAGTGGTTTCAAATATTTTCTATGATGAACTACGAACAAGCTTACATAATGCATATATGATGTTGATGTCTTGGATGCATGTTGTCAGCATGCAATATCGGTTACCCATGTGTTATGAGAATCGTCACAGATTACATAATCTTGCCTCATTATTAATCTCTCAAATTAAGTTATTGCAATCATTATGCTAAATACAACCTTCGATACTATTTATTGCACCTCCCACCTTGAACTCTACTTCAATTCAATTTGTCTGACTATGAATTCTATCCAGCATCTTTGAAAATATTCATGCCATCAAAGAACATGAAATAAAAATACCAAAGAATTTGAATAGCTAGCGTTTTACAACCCCGTAGGATCATCTACGTTAATATAGGGTATTTCAATTCCTACAAAGTGAACAAGACTATTAAGGGCTCAATTCCAATGTTCTGTGTTCAGAGTCTTCAGACAAGGCAATCTGGTTCTGGTTTCACAACTACATCATTCGCAATAAAGTAGAAATATAAGAGGAAAAACATATAATCCCATCTTATGTAGGAAAGTGCGATTAATTTAAACCTGCCATCAAAAGCAGTTAAGTTTTGCTTAACAATTAGTAAAATACCGCAAGAGAAAAGGATTTCGGATTTCTTAAATTTACAGATTTCTTAAATTTACAGATTCATTAAGATTCCTATTATCTACAATGGAAAATAAGGTTTGTGTGGCCTATAAGAGGTTATGAAATAACTTGCCTTCCAATATGGCAAAATGTCGGTGGAACGAGCCTCAGCTTCTTTGAGTGCAGTATAAACTGCCTCGATAACCGGGCTATCAGATGAAAGTGAGTCAAAATTGTAGTTGAACAAAGACAAGCCTATAACATCTAAGGTTAATTGAGAAAACTTCTCTTCCATGTTCACTGCTGTACCATCCATGGCATGGATTTGAAGCTTCTCCACTAGTCTTTGGGCACACCTACAGAAAACTTTATCAACCATTACAGAGAGATACTTCTTGTGGAGAGACGGGGTAACTGCACGACGTCTTACCTGCAACATTATTTGGTAGATATAAACAGCAGAAAAAAAGAAAGTCATAACAACATGCAAGAAACCTAAGGAAAAAACTAGTAAACATATTGATATTACAAATAGCGCTCATCAACAAACCATTATAATCAGTTATGGATAAAAATAGCACTAAAAAAATGTACTTGTTTCAAAGAAATTAAATTTACTAAAAAAACACAGCTCCAAAGATTTGGGACCATTACCAATTATCTTTGGTTTGAGTCGGGTTAAAACTTAAAAGCATGAACATTACCGAACAGAGGTTTTTCATCAATACGATCAACCCTTACCAAAAAAAAAAAAAAACTAAGGTGTAACACTTCTCTATGGTGCAAGACTTCACTTTGTTAACATAACGTCAGCTATGAAAATACAAGAACAATCATCATAAAAGAAAGTAATAATAAAAGCAAATCAACATGGAACCAAAACCGAAGAAGAAGAAAGACAACCGCAGCGGATAAAATCTATGCTGAATGAGATTCAAATGCACCACCACCTCTTGCGATTCAGTGGCCATCTTAATTTCTTTTTTTCACCTTCCTATATTCAAAGATAATATCTTTTTTCCCTCAGTCTTAATTCATTTACAGGACAGTAATAATCTAAGGAAAGAGCCGAGATTACCCACCGTCCAAAGGGCACCTTCGGCGATGGCAAACCCAGATCCAAAGAGGAACTCAGAAACCTCGGAGACGAGCCCCTTTGCGTACTTGCCGTAGTTGCGAAGGACATGCTTGGCGATGGCGGGGTCACTGACGACCACGAAGTTGCGAGGGCCAGCAGCGAGGCGATAGATGGGCCCGTAGTCGAGCATCCACTTGAATAGGGGGAGGAAAAGGGCGCCTCCGAGGAGGTCGGACACATCGTCCAGCTTGGCGTCGGCGTACGGGATCCGGGAGTCGCCGCCGCCGCCGCCGGCGGAAAGGGAGCGGGAGAGGGAAGTCAACCAGTCGGGGCTAACCCAAGACCCGTTACTTCCGTTGCTTCCGCCGGCACCGTTAGGGTTTTCCTGGGGAGAGCATGCGGAGACGAGAAGGGGCTTTCTTCTGACGGGGTAAAGCCGGAGGAGGCCGTTTGGACGGAGCTGGCGGCGGGATCTGCAGAATGCGGGGGCTTGCTGAGGGAGGACAGATGGGAGTCGAAGGGAAGAGGAGGCGGTGGAAGCCATGGACTGGAAGTCGCCACTTGCCTTCTCAGAGAAGAGAGAAGGGACGAGGAGTTGGGATTAGATGATGAGGCAACAACGATGGCCGATGCCGCTGCCACTGGAACAGTCCAAGTTGGCCTCGTTGATTTTCAGTTTTTTTTATATTTTCTAGAAAAAATCTTTTTCTTCATCTAAAATCGATAAAATTTATTTTTAAATTATTTAAATTTATTTTATTAAAAATTTATGTAATTCAACTTGTATTATTGTCCTTATAAATATAATTAATAGATAAATTTATTGATAAATTATTTATGAATTGTAATCATTTTTTTATATTAGATATTCACATATTACCACATGACTCATTTTGGAGTAAATGTTCCATCCTCGTATTCCATCTATCAAATAAATTTAAAAAATAAATCCACTTAACCTCATATTTCATCAACCTAATAAATCTAAGAAACAATTAGCCAGCTGGACAACGGCCCAACACATCAGTTGGGCCGCTGGACTGCTGGCTAACTTGTACTTATACCAGTTGGGTGATAGGAATCTTTTTCTGAGTATATATATATATATATCTGGTCGAAAATTAATCCTTTCTTTATTATAATGCGGTTATCATTCTTTAATTAATTAATACCTCGTGAAGACATAGATCAACATATACGATGACAAAAGATAATTCATTCATTCTCAGATTGCTTGGTTAATCCATTTCAAAATCAACATAGAAGAGGTAAATTACGATAATTATTATCTTAGACAATGACTAAGATATAAGGGAAGATAAACATCTGACTTCGTCAAGATTTGACCTCATACATCATAAAGACAACATCCCATTCGTTAGCCAATAATCCATCCTATGAGGATCACAAATCATATGAAAAACGGATAAATAATACGATCAATTTATAATTAAGTGATTATCAAATAATTAGCAGATAAAAGATCCTTGTTCTGAATCGTCGAAAATTAATCTTTACTTTATTATAACAAATTTATTATTCTTTAATTAATTGGACTGGTGAAGTCAACATATATTAAAGCACATGCGGAAATTATATGGTCTTCACGAAGTAGACTAATAGTTAATACGTAAATATTGCCGTTTTGAGATTTATGGATCAAAATCTAGCAAAACTAATGTATCTGTCCTCCCCAAGCGTTAGTCATGATATCCGGACTAATAATCCTCGTGATATATCTCCTCTATATTCTTAGGATGGATTAGCAAGATGCTAAAGACTAACAAATCATCTTTTAATATCATTTTTACTATCATGAGAGGAAGTTACATTGTTCATGGAGAAAATATAGTAATTATTTATTGATCTTTTTACTCTCCGGGTCAGAAGATTGGATTAAGTCATAACAAAAATATTTAACATAAATAAATTCTTGACGATCATCTCAATCATTACAAGAGATCTTGATTGATCAAGAGCATTCTTATTGATTAATTTGAATATTAATTTAGTATGCATTTAATACATTAATCTCTCTTTTTTTATTAATACATTCATATTAATTTTAAAATTGATATTGATTATTTATGAGTCCACTATCTCTTTATTCATCATTAATTTTATATTCAAGATTTATTTTTTTTTATTTTATTTTATATAAAATATATTATTGTTAACGTGTGGATATTATAATATCTATCCATATTTGTAATACCATTTAAGTAGATGCTCTAATAGTGTTATCTGGCCTCCGAGATTATAATGCAGCAGTAGTAACGTAGTCGTTATCCCAGACATCCACGGTTCGATCCCCAGCTATTGTGTATTTGCATGAATTTTTCTTCTAAATGGGAAGCGAATCCTGGAATACTGGGCTTCTAGATCGTCCATCACGAACGCTTCCCGATTTATCCTGACGGCAGGTGGAAAATTTTCGTAAGATCAAATCGATCGTCCGAGATTGAAACAGTACAGATTGAGTGTTAGAGCAACATAAACATGGCTATGAACAGTAGTGGAGCAGTTTTGAATTTTGACTAGTCCTTGTGACTGAGACAATCGTAAGCAAATCTTAACTGTCGCAGTACTATTCATACAATACCCTAACAACTATGACATAATATTATGGGAAATAATTCGTACAATAAAAATGAATGTTAAGTGAAAAATTTAATCGTCAATCGATGATATATCTAACGTCCGATCGACAATCGGACACCATCAACAATCTTCGATCGTCATCCCGAATTAAACTATACTTTGGGAGACGGTGAACTCATCAGAATCACCGACAATGATGAATCCGTCGAGATCGACGGTAAATGATGCGAAATCACAATTGCAGCGACCCCCGACAGGTTCACTGCCCCCAGGGTATAGTTTGGTTCGGGGCGACGGGCGGAGGCCGTCGATGGTGTCCAATCGACGATCGGATGTCGAACGTGCCGTCGATTGACGATCAAATTTTTCACCGAGACATTCACTTTTATTGTGCATATCATACCCCTAATATTAACAGTGGAGCAGTTTTAATTTGACTCGTGTTGGAGCATTTTTAACTAGCATTCAAACAATTTTAACTAGAATTGAAGAGGTCTATCGAAGCTAATTGGTAATTAGCTCGATGTGTTCGGTAATTTGCAGGGCCGGCTCAAAGGCAGGGGTACGAAGCTCTATGTCTATGCCTCTGCCTCCTATTTTATTGGGCCTCCAAAAGCCCTAATATATATTTTTTAATATTATTTATATTAAAATTTTCTTAATTAGTTTTTTAATTATATATTTTATTTTATTTTTAAAACTAACAAACACTTCCTCACATTGGTACCTTATTTTATCTAAACCCAACCGATCCTTAGGGTATTTGTAATCGTAAATACTTTATCGTATCATTGCTACATCGAAAATTAAAAATATCTCTTCACTATTATGAACCTCACTCATTTTACTCCCACTATCAATAAATATTAAATAATTTATTATAACAAGAGAGAGTATAAATTCGATTCTAAAATTTTAAGTCCGGTTTATAGAAAAATTATAAACCCCACACATATAATGGGGATGAGGTTTATAATGAGAGATTTTAGGATAAACCTCATATTATAAACCTCCCATTATAGATAATCTTATTTTTTTTCATATCAGTTTTTACCTGATGAATTGATGGTTAATATGTGCGGTGTTATCATCTTGAAGTCTGAGAGTTAAAATTCAATGTATTCGCTCTCCTCATGTGTTAGCCACAACGTCTGGACTAGTAACTCTCATGATTTACTTTCGGCCAAGTCTATTTCGACTTCAATGTCGAAAAAATGGAAGTTCCCTTTGAGAATCTCTAACTTGTGAAGTTTCTGCTGATTGCTTGGATGAGTTAATTGTGTTTTCTTTATGAATAATAGGTTTTGAAAGAATGAATTTGTTGTGTTTAACTACAAGCATCAAACACAAACAAACAAGGCTTCAAAAGTGTATATATGCAGAAAATTAATCCAATCAGTAAAAGAAAAAAATGTTTGAGCAGAAATTAAAAAAAAAATCTGTTAAAAATATATCAAAATGATATTTATTTTTTATTTCAAAAATGTCTTTAATATTTTTTATAAGACTTAATTAGACAAAACTATTAAATTCGAACTGTTCTAATATTCCGTCAATAGCGCAATAGCAACATAACACCTTCTAAAGTTTTTTTAGACAGTTAAAATTGCTGTAATGTGAGTCAAAATTACTCCAATATAATTCCAGTAATTTTGATTTAAACTACTAGAATATGAAATAATTTTAATTGTGATAACTTCAATGCTGGTTAAAACTACTCCAAAATTGATCCAAACTAAATAATAATAATAATAATTGGACCAGATAGCAGACGAATTTGGGATGATCGGTCCGACTCTACGAAAGTTTTCCATCGGTCGTCAGGATAAATCGGAAAGCACTCACGGTGGACGTACGGTCTAGAAGCCCAGTGTCTCAGGGTTTGCACCACATTTAGAGAAAAAATTCTTATAAAATACGACGTACGTAATTAGAGATCGAATCATAGATATCTAAGATAGTAATTAACCATCCTACTACTGCACCATAACCCGAGGCCAATATTGATCCAAATTAGTCCAACCGTATTGTAATAGTTTTGATCAAAATTATACTTTAATTAGCAGTTAGAGCAGTTTATGAAAGCAATACAATAAATCTTGTTCTATTGGACGCACCAAGCCTAGGGGACTTCAGTATCATTTTCTATTCTCCTATATCAAAATGTACATTCTATTTGGAAAAAAAATCTCTATGATTATATCGTATTTAGGAATCGAATTATGAATACTTAAATGACAATTTGACAATTTTCCGTTGCACCACCGCTCCGCGGCCAACTTAAATCCCTTTAATACCACGTCTATGAGACTTAATCCTTCCGTTTCAATCAAAATGATCACTTTATATTGTAATAATTTGAATCCAAACTGCTCAGTTTTATGACAGTTTTGCTTATAAAATTTCAGATGGAAAGAAAATTTCAGATGAGAAGCTTTATATATATATATATATATATATATATATATATATATATATATATATATATATATATATATATATATATATATATATATAAAAGAAAATCATATATTACCGACGGAATTTCCTACGGGAAAATCATTCCGTCGGAAATATCCGACGGAATACTTTTTCCGTCGGAAATTTCCGACGGAAAATTTTTCCGTCGGAAATTTCCGACGGAAAATTTGTTTCCTTCGGAATTTTCCGATGGAAATAAACTTTCCGATGGAAAAGTATTCCGTCGGAATTTTCCGATGGAAAAAGTATTTCGTCGGGAAAAACTTATATTAGGGCACACTTCCTTTTGCTTTCGCCTGATCTCAGTTTCCTTTTGCTTTCACCCGATCTCAGGTCTCCTCCCTTGCTCGCGCTGTGCTCTTGTTCTCCGGTAAGCTCCGTCTTTTTCTCCTTTCTCCAAATTTCTTGTAGGGTATTCGCGGCGGCCAGATTTGGCCTCGTGCGGGCGCGGCGGCCAGATCTAGCCTCGCCCGCGCGGCCGGCCAGATCTGGCCTCGCCCGCGCACGCCGGCCAGATTTGGCCTCGCCTGCGCGCGGCCGGCCAGGTCTGGCTGCGCGGCCGGCGCTCACGGCCAACTCGCGGCTGGCCAGTGATGGCCGCGCCTGCGCAGCGCTGGCCGCCCCCGCGCCGCACTGGCCGCACCCGCCCATCGCCAGGGCCAAAGCTGCCTGCTCAATTAGGGTTCCAACCGTGACCATTCAACTTTTGAATGAGTTGATCTGGCTGCTGAATTAGGGTTCCAACTCTAACCAATCAACTTTTGAATGAGTTGATCTGACTGCTCAATTATGGTTTCAACCCTAACTCATCAACTGTTGAATGAGTTGATCTTATTTTTGCATCATCTTTTTAACTATAATTTATTTTTTCTTAGGTTATTGCTTTTGCTGGTCTTCTCCGACTTTCATCTAATATTCAGGTATAATTTGTTCTTATGTTTTTTGTTATATTTGAATTTTATTAAATTAGCAATTACTTGTTATTTTAGTCTTTAATAATGAGGTAACTTTAGTTATTATATGATTTCATTGTACTTGTTAATTTAGCGTGTTATGTTACAACTTATTATATGATTTTATCGTACTTGTTAATATTTTAGCTATGTCTTACTGTACACTATGATACTTGCTTTAATTAGAATAATTTAGGTATATCTTAATAAATTTATTTTAATTTTATTCTGATTAGGTAACAATGTATATGAACAAGGCTTAGATGTATAACCGATTAGAAAATTGATTTATCAGAGATGATTTTATTATTGATCTGGAACAATTTATGAATTTTGCTAAGAGTCATCCAGAATGTATGGATGGTGATAAGTTAAAGTGTCCATATAATCATAGAAAATGCAGAAATATAGACTACTGTGATAAGGATACGGTGATAGTACATATTTGTAGAAATGAGTTTGTGCCTAATTACTATAATTGGTACTGTCATGGAGAACCTTATGTATATGAATCAATTGGCCCTTCTGTTGGTTCATCATCTGGTACTTTTGTTCCGTCTCTCGAACCATCAACTAATGATATTGCAATGCAATCAATGGTTCAAGATGCGATGAATGCTGCTGATTATTCCAACATAAATGAAATACCTGCACCAGAATATCAGCAATTATATGAAATGTTAAAGTCTAGTGAAAGAGAATTATGGGAAGGCATTCCTTCTGGTCATTCTCAGTTATCAGCTACTGTAAGGTTGTTAAATATGAAAGTGGAACATCATTTTTCAGAAAGATGTTATGATGAAATATGTCAATTAATGTCAGAGTTACTCTCTGCTGATAACATAATGACTGATAGTTTCTAAGATACAAAGAAATTGGTTAGAGGTTTAGGTTTGCCTGTAGAAAAGATTGATTGTTGTTTAAATAACTGCATGCTATATTGGAATGAAGACAGTGAACTGAATGAATGCAAAATCTGTAGTCACCCGCGTTATAAGCATCGTACTCGTATACCAGGGAAGAAGAAGAAAAATATTGCATGGAAAGTCATATATTATCTTCCGTTAACTACTAGACTTCAACACTTATATGCATCTGCCGCTACAGCAAGCTACATGGTGTGGCATCATGAGCATGAGCACAAAGCGGGTATTATGTGTCATCCCTGTGATTCCCCTGCATGGAAATATCTTGATATTGTATATCCTTCATTTGCAATGGAACCTCGGAATGTTAGATTGGGCCTTTTTGCAGATGGTTTTCAGCCATTTGGTCAGTCAGGACAGCAATATTCATCTTGGCCAGTAATATTGACACCTTATAATTTACCTCCATAGATGTGCATGAAAGACGAATTTATGTTCCTTACTGTTCTGATTCCTGGTCAAACCAATTCTAAAGATAAGATAGATGTTTTCCTTTAACCTCTAATTGCTGAGTTGAATGAATTATGGAATGTAGGCTCAATGACTTATGATGTTGCAAGTAAAACAAATTTTCATTTGCAAGTTGTATTATTATGGACAATCAGTGATTTTCCAGTATACTCAATGTTATCTAGATGGAGCACAGATGGTAAATTAGCATGCCCACACTGCATGACAGATTCTGATGCATTTTCATTACCTTGTAGTGGGAAGGTATCTTGGTTGATAATCATCAAAAAATTTTGCCTGTCGACCACCCTTTCAGGCGAAACAAACAAAATTTCTTAAAAATGTTGTAGTCAGAAAATGTTCTCCAATTTATGCTTCAGGTGAAGAGATTATTGATCAAATAGACAGTTATGGATTCCTACCAGTATCTCAACCTGGTTCTGATGAGATAAATAAATACATTATTAGAATATGCAAGTGTGGATGGAAGAAGAAGAGTATTTTTTGGGAGTTGCCATATTAGAAGTATCTTCTCATTCGACATAACTTAGATGTCATGCATGTTGAGAAAAATTTCTTTGATGATATCTTTAACACTGTCATGAATGTGCCTGGAAAAACTAAAGACACGGCAAAATCACGTGAGGAATTAAAAGAATTAGTTAACAGACCAGAGTTGCATATGAATCAAACAACCAATAGATTTCCAAAGGCTTGTTATACATTAGACAAAGATGGTAAAGAAATTTTATGTAATTGGTTAAGAGAAATAAAATTCCCTGATGGGTATGCCTCAATATGGCTCGATGCATGGATATGAATAAGTTGAAGATGTTTGGAATGAAGAGTCATGATTGTCATGTGTTCATGCAAAGACTAATTCCAGTAGTTTTCTATGACTTACTTCCACAGAATGTTTGACAAGCACTTACAGAATTGAGTCTTTTTTTAAAGATTTGACGGCAAAGTGTATTATGATGGATGATATGCTTCGGCTAAAAATAGATATTCTTCTCATACTATGCAAGCTGGAGCGCATATTTCCACTCAGTTTTTTTGATTCAATGGAACATTTACCAGTACATTTACCATATAAGGCAGAAATAGCTGGTCCAGTGCAGTATAGATGGATGTATCCATTCGAACGATTTTTGAGAAAATTAAAGAACAATGTTCGTAACAAAGCAAGAGTTGAGGGGTCAATATGTAATGTCTATCTGGTTGAAGAAGTATCTTCTTTCTGCTCTTATTATTTTGCTGACAATGTGAAAACTAGACATCGTAAGTGTCCTAGAAATTCTGATGATGCTCAACCGAATGACCCATCATTGCTTTCTATTTTCAACTTTCTCGGTAAGCCAATGGGTGCATATGTTACTAGGTGGTTAACTGAACATGAATATGATGCTGCAAGAACATACATACTGTTAAACTACGATGAAGTCAAACCATACATAAAGTAAGTTGACTTCTCTAATAATCCTGTTAGTCTATATTAAATGCTTGCTTGATATACCAATTGACTTAAAATATTTCTCTATCGTAGCTTATACGAACAACAACTATATATACAAAATCCATCACTGGGTGCAAGTAAGGTCGCTGAAAAGTTAGAGGCTGAATTTGCATTATGGTTTGAAATATATGTAAGTTGCAATATCATCAAAAATTTATATATTTATGTCTATTCAGTTCGGTATTAATTTATGTTATAATTTATGTAGGTGAAAGACCGCAGAATATCAAATGTGCAAGATGATAGAATACTGAATCTTGCATCAGGACCGCTCCGTAAAATAAAGGTCTACTCTGGATACTATGTTAGTGGGCTCAGATTCCATGTGGCACAACGAAATTCACGGAGATTAACATATAATTCTGGAGTTTGTGTTAAAGTATATATCGACAACAACAACACAGAGTTTGATTATTATGGTAGACTTGAAGAAATCATAGAAATTGAATATCCTGCATTACCTATAAAACGGTGTGTGTTGTTCAAATGTTCATGGTATGATCTGACCCCAAGAACAGGTACAAGAATACATCCAAACTATAAATTAGTGGAGGTTAATAAAAATAAAAAGTTCAAAAAATTTGAACCTTTTATTTTTTGGGTGCAAGCGAGTCAAGTTTTTTATCTTGAATACCCTACGAAAAGAAGGAGATCTAGTGAATGGTTGTCTGTTTGTCGAATGAAGTCTTGCTCGACTATAGAAATGCCGAACACCATCACTGTTCAAAATCATGATGCATTTCAGAATGACGAAATAGAGAGACATTTAATTGATTCACAACTTCCATCCACGTCTGAATTACTTCTAGATGTTAACGTGGCTTACGAGGATATAGATGATGAAGAGATGTCCAGCAGTGAGGATCTTGTTGAACTATCAGAGTCTAGTGAGGAGGACATCGATGCTAATGATATATAAATAGTGTGATTATTATTCATCTAGTAAGTGATGTGTTGTTATATTTATTGTATTTTTATTACTCTGTTACTCACCTTTATTATGATGTGTTGTTATATATTATTTTGCAGATATTTCTATGGCAGATTAGCAGCCAGTAATTCCCCGTGGCTATCGAATTTTATCCGTTGTTGGAGATGTGTAAGTATTTGTTGTTAGATGTAATTATTGTTCATATATTATTTTTTATATTTTATATTGATATGTTTATTTTTGATTATGCAGTTTTACTCCTGATGGTCATCGGGTTTCTAATTATATCACAAGCAAATTCAAGGAACGAGCATGCAGATCTACGACATGGAGACATGTAGATCATGAGATGAAGACATTTTATTACAATGAATTTGTAGTAAGTAAAATCAATATATATTTGATTTTTATATTATATTTACCAATTTAGCATGTTAAATTTTGAATTTATAATTGCAGAAAAGATATACATGGGAGGAGGGCCAGGAGGATAATTTTAAAGCAACATGGAATAAAAATTGTGCCAAGCTTTACAAAGACTACCTCTACTATATCAGAAAAAAGGGCGTAAAACCGACGTATGTTCCTGAGGAGATATGGGGTGCATGGACGGCCACCTGGTCTGAAGAGAGGTGGAAAGAAAATGTCGATAAGGCTCGAGCTAATAGAAACACCGAGCCAGGTGGCCCGAGTACCGGGACTGCTCACCATACGTCTGGTTCTAAATCTATGGTAGAGCATGCTCTTGATTTGGTGAGTTTAATTTAATGTTGGCACGAAATATAATTATCATTTATTATCATACTTGTATGATATTTGCCTAATATATATTTGTATACAGAAACGAGAACTAGTATGGAGGTCTTTGTGAGGACGCACAAGAAAAAAGATGACACATTCGTAGATTCTCGTTCTGCGGCCATCCATGTAAGAATATTACTTAGTGTTTATTTTAGTTACATTTTAGTACGATTTATCGAATTACTTATTAATCATGTTCTATTTTACAATATAGGCGGAAATGACCGAGAGACTCGCTCAGGCATCTCAGCCTGCAGTAGAGGGGGGAGAGTCTCAATCTCTATCCACCGAGGCACTTAATGACATATATTATGATGTTGTCGGTGGACGGACAAAGAACTCTACCATCTACGGCCTTGGCTCTCAGGCCAGAGTTGCATTTGATGATCGCTTGAGGGCTCCGAGGGGTCGATCCAGTTACCGTTCATCTTATTCCAGTGAGATGCATAGAATATTAGAAGAAAATCGAGATCTACGCAGTCAAGTTCAATCAGTGCAAGGACAGATGGCACAATGGATGACCGCTGAGAATGAGAGGAGGGCCGCTGATGAAGCGGCGAGGGCAAGCTGAAGCAGCAAGGAGAGATGAGGAGCATCAGCAGATTATTGCACAAAATAGAGATCTCATGAGTCGTATGTGATTCCTCCTAGATGGCTTGCCTCGTCCGCCATCACAGGACGCCCCAGGGCCCTCTCATCCGCCGGCTGATTAAGTTTTTTTGAGTATGTTCAATTACATATTAAACCTTGTAAAATATATTTATTCTGTTTATATAGTCTACTAATATGTTAATTTGATTTTTATTTCAGGATCCTCTGTGATTCAGGTATGTTTTTAATTATATCGCTTTATGTTTGTAGTTTCAGGATCCTCTGTGATCTGCATTTTATCTCAAGCGTTTTCTTATAGAGTTTTATGTTTATCCACTGTAACTATTCCCTTGTGTGTGTGTGTGTTTTAATTGATGACACTATCTTTAAATTTAGTTCTAGTTAGGACAACTCAACTCGAGGGTATCCATCACTTTACTCTTGCATATATATTTTACTATACAAACCTGATTATTTGATATTTGAACTTGGCTTAAACAAATTTTACATCTGTGAATTTGTTATTTCAGATTGACAAAATCATAAAGAGAGAGAGAGATTCCTTCAACTGTGGTTTATGAGGATGACAAGGTAATATTGAAACGAAATTACGACGGAAAAACGGCAACTCTCATATAATAAAGTAAAGAGAAGTAGAGAGAGAGGAGAGGTAGAGAGAAAGAAAGAAGAGGTAACCAAATAACTTTCTTCATTGATTGATCCAACTTGTCTATGAGATACACAATTTATAGGACCTTAGAATACTTAGTCAAATAAAAAATTAATAATGAAACTGTTAATTAACAGATTTATAAAGAATCTGTTAATTAACATATTAATAAGAAAACATCTAATAAATATTAACGGATTAAACAGAATTTGGGTCACCAAACTCTAACAATCTCCACCTTGACGCGAATTCCATAAATCTTCAAAAGAACATTCTCCACCTCTTCCACAAAACCCCCACAGGTAAATCTCAGCATCTAGCACCAACCAAGTCCAAGCAATGTTTAAACTTGTCTATAGGGAGTGCCTTAGTCATCATATCAGCAGGATTATCATGAGTACTGACTTTCCTAACAATAATATCACCACGAGCAATAACATCACGTATAAAATGATACCTCACATCAATGTGTTTTGTCCTCTCATGAAACATCTGATCCTTCGTGAGGAAAATGACACTCTGACTATCACAAAAGATTGTAGTAATCTGCAAGTCTTCGCTAAGCTCACTAAAGAGTCCTTTCAACCAAATAGCTTCCTTACAAGCTTCAGTAATAGCTATATACTCAGCCTCTGTAGTGGATAATTTAACTGTATTCTGCAAAGTAGCTTTCCAACTGATAGCACAACCACCAACAGTGAACACGTACCCAATAAGTGATCTTCTTTTATCAAGGTCACCTGCAAAGTCAGAATCAACATATCCAATAACTGCATCTCTATTACTCCCAAAATGCAAACAAATATCAGAAGTCCCTCGTAAGTATCTGAAAATCCACTGAACTGCCTTCCAATGCTCTTTACTAGGATTTGCCATGTATCTACTAACTGTACTCACTGCATGTGATAAATCTGGGCGTGTACAAACCATAGCATACATGAGAGATCCCACCGCACTAGAATATGGAACCCGTGACATATAATCAACCTCATCATCTGACTGCGGACATAAATCCGCTGAAAGTCTAAAGTGTGCAGCTAACGGAGTACTAACAGACTTGGCAAAATGCATGTTAAACCGATGAAGTACTTTCTCAATATACCCTTTTTGACTTAGGTATAATTTACCTGCCTTTCTGTCTCTCAGAATCTCCATCCCAAGTATTTTCTTTGCAGCTCCCAAATCTTTCATCTCGAATTTTTACTTAGTTGGGCTTTGACCTTTCTTATCTCTTCCTTATTATTGCCGCAATCAACATATCATCAACATATAAGAGCAGATAAATAAATGATCCATCATCAGTTTTCTTAAAGTAGGCACAACTGTCATAGCTGCTTCTTCTGAAATCATGAGTGATCATAAACGAATCAAACCTTTTATACCATTGCCTAGGTGACTGCTTCAAACCATAAAGGGACTTTTTCAGCAAGCATACATAATCCTCTTTTCCTGAGACTTCAAAAACCTTCTGGTTGTTGCATATAGATTTCTTCCTCAAGTACCCCATGTAAGAATGTTGTCTTCATATCCAGCTGTTGCAACTCTAAGTCATGCATGACCACAATACCAAGGAAAGCTCGAATCGTACTATGCTTTACAACTGGGGAAAATACATTAGTGAAGTCTACTCCTGGAATCTGACTGAAATCTTTAGCAACTAGTCTAGTTTTGTACCCGGCTTCTTCAACTTCTGGTATTCCCTCCTTTCTTTTAAATATCCACTTGCAGCGAACAACTTTCTTACCCTTAGGTAATTTCACCAAGTCCCATGTGTTGTTCTTACCAAGTGACTCCATCTCCTCCTGCATAACAATTATCGACTTACCAGAATTATTGCAGCTAATTGCTTCTGAATACGTCTTAGGTTCTTCACCGGAATCAATCTCCTCAGCCACGTTTAAAGCATAAGCGACCAAATCAGCCTCTGCATATCCCTGAGGGCGTCTAATTTCTCTCCGAGACCTATCTTTTGCAATGGAATATTGTGAAGGTGCTTGTGATGAGCTCGTTCCATCCACAACATCTAGAATAGGCTCTGGAGTAGTCTCAATAGATATCGGCTCAATCTCAATCTCCACCTGTGTGCTTGTCTTCTGCTTATCTTCCTCAGAAAGAGTTTTAGATGGAGACCCCTGAAGCATGCTAGTCTCGTCAAAAATAACATCTCTACTGATGATGACTTTCCCGGTCTCTGGACACCAAAGTTTGTATCCCTTCACTCCTTGTCTAAAGCCTATAAATACGCACTTCACCGAACGAGGCTCCAACTTTTCATTATCAACATGAGCATACGCAGGACATCCAAAAATTCTCAAATTAGAATAACTAACAGGAGTACCAGACCATACCTCTTGTGCAGTTTTCCTTTCAATAACAATTGATGGAGAGCGATTTACAAGATAACAGGCATACGCAGTGGCTTCTGCCCAGAAAAACTTCGGTAGCCCAGCATTAAGAAGCATACAACGCACCTTCTCCATTAAAGTCCTATTCATTCTCTCTGCTACACCATTTTGTTGAGGAGTATACCGAACTGTATGATGCCTCACAATACCTTCAGCTCTGCATAATACATTAAACTCACCAGAACAAAACTCCAATCTGTTATCAGTTCGAAGATGCTTTAATTTCCTCCCTGTCTACTTTTCAATCATGACCTTCCACTCCTTAAAGGTAGTAACAACATTACTCTTATGTCTTTAAAAGAATGCCCAAACTTTTCTTGAGAAATCATCAATAATAGTTAACATATAGAGAGCACCACCTTTAGATGGTACTTTAGAAGGCCCCACAAATCAGAATGAATGTAGTCTAATATACCCTTTGTGTTATGAATGCCACTGAGAACTTGACTCTTTTCTGTTTGCCAAAAACACAGTGCTCGCAGAACTTTAGGTTTGTAATACTTTGACCATCAAGAAGTCCTCTCTTGCTCAATTCAACCATGTCATTCTCACTCATATGACCCAAACGCATATGCCAAAGTCTTGTAATATCAGAATCAGACATAGACGACCTTGCGACGGCAACATCACCTATTACTGTGGATCCCTGCAGAACATATAAACCGGCAGTTCTTCTTTGTCCCTTCATCACAACAAGAGACCCTTTACTGATCTTCACAGCTCCACCTTCACCAGTGTACTTGTACCCTTTAGAATCAAGAATACTCAAAGAGATCAGATTTCTCTTCAAATCAGGGACGTGCCTCACATCACCAAGTGTCCGAATGACACCATCAAACATCTTAATTCTGACCGTACCAATACCAGCAATTCTACAGGATGCATTATTGCCCCTCAAAACGGCACCACTCGAAACCGTTTCATATGTTGAAAACCAATCCTGATTGGGACACATATGAAACGTACAGCCAGAATCAAGAATTCATTCCTCACTCTGCTTCAAATCAGCATCAGAGGCAACGAGAAGTTCACCATTACTGTGATTTTCGGCAACATCAACCTCACCAGACTTCTCTGTCATGCACAACTGCTCCAATTTTAGCCATAGTGCAGCAGCGATTTTTCCTTCATACTTGCCGTTGTCATTAATCCCGGTTGACATCCAACCTGGCTCTGATACCACTTGAAACGAAATTTCGACGGAAAAACGGCAACTCTCATATAATAAAGTAAAGAGAAGTAGAGAGAGAAGAGAGGTAGAGAGAAAGAAAGAAGAGGTAACCAAATAACTTTCTTCATTGATTGATCCAACTTGTCTATGAGATACACAATTTATAGGGACCTTAGAATACTTAGTCAAATAAAAAATTAATAACGAAACTGTTAATTAACAGATTTATAAAGAATCTGTTAATTAACATATTAATAAGAAAACATCTAATAAATATTAACGGATTAAACAGAATTTGGGTCACCAAACTCTAACAAATATATTTCAACCTGCACTTTGTGTGTGTATGCATGCCAATGTTTGTGTTCTTAACTGTGTCAACAGTTTCAGAGTTCTTATACTGGATATGCTATAAAATTAGTTTTTTTTGCTTCTGATTTTCATCTTGTGCTTGCTTCTGATTTTCATCTTGTGCTTGCTTCTTATACCATGATCAATGTGAGAAGTAATATAAATAATAGCGATGAATATCGAGTTCAATACTAGATGATCAAAATTAATTATTATAGTGGTCTTCCAGCAGTTCACTTTGCCCTTAATATCTGACTTGTTTTATTTACATATTCTACTTGCAAAATCCAAAGTTTGAATAGCATTCTTGTTTATGAGATAGTTTCTCACCAGCATTATGCAACCCACTGATGGGAAAACTACTATGTTTTTCTTTGGTTGACTTAAGAGGACGAAAGAATCTATGGAGATTCACATATCATCATTTTATATCATCCTCAGAATACAGAACCCATAAAGCAAACAAAAAATTGCTTGGTTTGATGATTTAGAGATTAAATTATTGCAAACATGGTCATCTCCACAATATGCTGCATATTTTTTCACTCTTACTAGTATGTGATGAACGAGACTCTGCTGGTACTACTTGAGCACATGGAAAGCAAGTGGAGCCTAAGAAATGTGAGAATGAAAATACCTGATTATAGAAGTTGGCTTAGATGGTCAAACATTGCATGTTGGAGATTCATCATGTTAACTGTAAATGGCTTGAAGTTCATTGTTAAATGCTTCTAAAATTGGCAACTCAGATCTGAACATCTAATAAAAGAATATAAGGTGTCCTTTTTGCAGACTAGACTTTTAGGCATTTTGCATATATTACACTCTTGCATCTGGTAGAACTGTGAACTTATGCTCTCTTTATCAGGTTCTTTTCTTCACTTATCAGCAGATCTACTTTTAAAATTTTACATCCTGAATTCTTTTCTTAGACTGTTTTTTCATCTGCGTGGATGTTTTTTCATCCTTATGGAATCCTTTGTTGTGTAGATTCAATGTCTGTTAACTAATTTAGCATTAGTGCTTTTCTCACAAGGTTCATTACAATTTGTTTTGTTTGCATTTAGAGACTGCAGATTACCAAGAGTTGTGAAATGTTTGAAAACCAACATATCAGTTAAAACTTGATCAGTCTTGGTTTATGCATTCTAATTAGCTAATTAGCATTCCTTTTGGTCTTGTTAACTAATTAGAATTCTAATAATCTATATTTTGCACTTGCAGAGATGTGAGGCAGCTGGTTTGTGCGAGTCAAATTATGTTGATCAATATGTTCGTGACTTTCCTTTTCTTTTAGCTGAAGGCTTTCCTTTCCAGTCCTGTGCTTCTCCAACAACACATTTTTTTTACTTGTAAGCATATTTCAAGATTTCGAACGATATTGTTAACTCCTTGTTATGTATGACTCTATGCATGTGTATAATGAAAGAAATGTGATGGTAGTGAATTTTTTAAGCTGCTGTGAATTTTTTCTGAAATTTGTAAGCTGCTGTGAAGAAATGTCTATTCCTGTGAATTTTTTCTGAATTTTGTAAACTGTGAAATGTATATACAAATTAAATGTTGAAATTTCTATTGCTGTGAAAGAAATGTCTATTGCTGTGAAAGAAATGTCATTGCTGTGAATTTTTTCTGAATTTTGTAAACTGTGAAATGTATATACAAATTGAATGTTGAAATTTTTTTTTTTGCTTACTGATGGATTTCCGACGGAATTAATATTCCGTCGAAAATATCGAAATAATTTCCGACAGAAATCGGGTGATTCCCGTCGGAAATTTCCGACGGAAATACTAATTTCGTCGGAAATTTCCGACGGGAATACTTATTCCGTCGGAAATTTCCGACGGAATCAGAATTTCCGTCGGAAACTTCCGACGGGAATCACCCGATTTCCGTCGGAAATTTCCGACGGAAACGGGTTTCCGTCGGGGAATTTCCGACGGAATTTTATATCAGTCGGAACGGTATTCCGACGGAAATAAAATTCCGTCAGAAATTTTACCGACGGTAAAATAATTCCGTCGGAATTCTATCGGTAAGTGTGTTTGCCGACAAATTCCGTCGGTAAATTCCGTCGAAAATACAGTTTTTTTTGGTAATATATATATATATATATATATATTATAATATATAATATATATATATATATATATATTATATATATATAAAGTATTTCTATCAAAGTATTTTTCATCGTCCGTCCATAACGAAATGAAAGAAGTATATCACGATAACCGACCAACTTATTATAGAGAGATATTTTATTCTCCGAAAAATTATTTCCATGAAAATTTGATTCTTACTCCTATATGATAATTTATTGTTTAAGTACCTACTCAGCTAGAGCACGAGCTATATAAACCACTAGGGCAAGATTTCATTAATTACCGGTTGAAACATGAGAAACATTTGAAGCCCCCACACACTCATTTGTGTATTTCATCGCATGTTTGCTCCCACCACATTTATGCCCAAGGCAAATCATATCTGAATGCCCATCATTCACCCAATACCCAATCTCAACCGTAAAACATTCATTGCAACAAACAAGTAACACTCAGATCCTAGAGGTCGATATCGATTTTTGTGCCCTCGCTATAAGGAAAGACAATTAATTATCTCTCAAATATTCGTAGTTTGATTCCAACTATAATAAATTTTATAAAAAAAAAATTTCTAAATGAGACGCATGATCGTGGATTGTTGGATATATGGACTGTCTGCTGTGAGCGTTTCTTGATTTATTTTGATAGCCGATGAAAAACTCCTGTGAGATCAAATTGATCACTCTAGATTCGAAGTTACGATTAATTATGATATTGATTTTTAAATATGTATGAATTATGTTTAAATTTATAGAGAAGACGGTCTATCTTCGGAATTAAAATCTGAATTATAAAGGCAAAAAACAAAAGACATACCTTATTATTCAGTCAGATACATTGCCCAACTCTTCTAGTACTACTTAGTATTGTTTTCTGTCTAAATTTTAAATCAATCGGAAGTGTTATAGTAATTATAAAATAGTTGCTATATGTTATAATATTTATGACTTTATGACTACTACAACATGAATATTATATGAGTAAGTCAAATTCGCGTTGTAGCAATTTCAATGTCATAACTACTACAACATGAATGATATGTGAACAAAATTGAATCCATATTATAACAGTTAAGAAATCATAACTATTATGACATGAATATTTTAAAACATATTAAATATAAAAATTATAGATGCTATAATATATGTAGTACTTACGCAATCGTAATGGCTAAAACTTTCTTATGAACTCAGGATTTAGCTTGGAAATTAATAATAGTACGAATAATATTAAAGGATAGTTAGTAATGATACACAACTTAGGGAGTGTTTGGGAGAGCTTTTACTTCTTGAAAAGTGATTCTTGTAGTGATTATCTTGAAGTTAGTAAGAAGCTAAAGTAAGCAGTGTTTGAAAATAGAAGCCAAAAGCTGATACAAGATAAAGTTTGATTGTTTGGGAGAATAATTGCTTCCAAGCTTAATTTTTAATTGAATGACAATAATATCCTTAAACTATATAAATTAATCATTTTTTAATTATTTAAATATAATTTCGATACTATCAATAATTTGTTCACGTAATTATTATTATATTTTAAATAGTGATATAATTATTATTATATTTTAAATATAGTATTAAAATTAATTTTTTTTTATAATTTGAATATTTGAAAATATATATATAATTAATAAAAAATAAAAATAATATAATTTATATAAATATAATATATATATATATATAATTCTGAAAATGTATTGAAATTTTATAAAAATATAAAATTTTATTTAAAAATATAAATTTTATTTAAAAATAAATATTAGTACAATATGATTGAGGAGATAAAATTAGGTCAAGTGGCAATCAGGTAAAATGTATATTATTTAAGGATATAAATATTATTTTTAATGTTATATCATAATAAAAAAGCAGAAGCAGGTAGAAGCATCAAATTCTTGCTTCTAACTTCTGAGCAAAAGTAACAGAAACTAAAGTAGAATCTAACATTCCCAAACACTCAAAAGTGATTCTGTGTAACCAGAATCTAAAAGTAGGTAGCAGAAGTTCTCCCAAACACTCTCTTAATAACGAGATGGAAGTTAAAAAATTAAAATGAAACATCACTTTAATTATTTGGGGAAATTACACCGTTTTTTACTTTTGCCCAATCATAAAAAAAATAACATCTCTCATAAAAGTTGGTGGTTGCAACCACTCGGACAATGATTTGGTTAGTTAATGAGTTCAATATTATAAATTTATTTTATGTATTTATAAGTTCAATAATTAAGAATTTTATTGGTAGATATTATTTATAAATATTTTATAATTTTTATACATGAATATTAACAAGCTAAAAGAAATACATTCAAATTTATTCATATTGAACGAATAACCTATCATATCAGAGCCCCTACTTAGAAGGCAATTACATCGCAAGACCAAACCACGAGACCGACAATATGAGATGTCGCTTAAAACTCTATATTACCTTAATTTTGTCGACTACCTTAATTGTGTCTTATAAAAACCAGCTAATTAACCCAACACCTCTCTCGATCGACATGCATTTAGTTTCATGTTTTTTTTTGTTACCTCAGAGTAAATAGGGCTTTAGTTGGTTGAGTTTGGTGATGATCAGTGTCATACTTGAGACACATTGTACTGCAATATGGTTCGACCTGAACCGATTGAGAAATCCGGACCACGGCGGGGAACAATCACAACACTAACTTTTTGTTTGGCTTCGGCGGGAACCATATTGAACAAGCATGTCATTATGACTCATCGGTCGCGTTCAATTGAATCTAGATCTAGACAGATGCACCGGTCATTGTTAGCTAAATAATTAATTTGGCGGGCAATGATATGATCTCATAATAGAGGAGGCAGATTGGAGTGTTGCGGCTGATATATGGAACAATATCACTCTCATCTTTATGGGGATCGCGATTGATGCGCTCATCTTGCTTGGTCTTTCATTTAAGGAGGTTTGAAGTGATGACTCCCTTCATCCGCAAGAGGAAATTAAGCCGGATCATTATTCAGGTTAGTAGTTGATTTGTCTCTCTTCACATATATATCCTAAAAATGAACGATAAAAATTCTAAGATGCGCGTTATCATCTTTTGTTATCATTATCATTATGCGTCGAAGAGTCCCAACTTACCTTATCTATCGATGTTGTAATCGCTCGTGGTGAATTGATCAAACTGTCTTAAACAAAGAAGCTCAAAACATTGTTTCAGGTAGATCTTTGTGAGTTCTTACGCTCGATCGAGGAAATAAAATTGTTTCGAGAAGAATTTTTTTTAGCATTACCATTTGAACATTAAACATCATCATCAACACCATCATCAATAAATAACATTAAACTTTATTGTAGAAAAATATAGAATTAATTAGGGTTGACTATCACGGCTTGCATGAGTACTTCATGACGCCAGGGATATGAACTTTGGAGAAGTACAGCTCCCAGTCAACATGCTTGGGGTCAAAGTCAAACATGTTGACCTCGCCGTCGACTCTTGGCGCCATGCTCCTCCTCAGCCCTTCCAAGTTCTTATCGTCGAACCTTCAACCAAAACCAAAACGTCCATAAAAATGTATGCATCGAGTGAATATATCAATTATCTTCTTATCGAAGATGTACATGAAAGTTACAAGTGTGCAAGTCAATATGAAAAGATTTATCGAGCGAGGTTAAGATAAGCCTACCGGCCTTTGAAGAAAACATATGGTTCGTAGAGGTTAACTAGATTCATTCCGAACTTATAGATCCGGTTGAGCTTCTTGTATTCGCGCGCGAAGATGGTTCCACCGGAGAGGAGACTCACAAGGTGCATTAACTAAGTAAATAAAATCATCCATGATAAAAATTTAAATTAGCTTCTAATACATGATTTGTGAAAAAAAACAATAACTTTTTTTTAAAAAAAATTATCATTAAAAAATACCAAATAATTTGTAACTGTCTTTATATAAATATAAATTAAACTGACCTCTAGAGGGAGCTTGTATCTGAGAGCCATGAAGGCACGGAACAAGATCATGTTCCTGAACACCGGCATCCTCTTCGTCTTCCTCGTCTTTCCGCTCTTCGTCACGCGAGGGTTCTCCTGGAAGTATCGGTACCCGCACTGCTCGATCAGCGAGAACGCCACCGGGTTCCTCACCGACGACCCCACGTGGTAGATGAACTCGCCCCCTTCTCCCGCGTGCGCCGCCATCGCCGCCGCCATCGCGTTCACCACCATGTCTCCCGGTATCTGCGCATCCGCACTCAACCCGTTCGACGATATGCCAACACCAAAATAAAACATACATACAGACCCCAATTAGGAAGAAGGTCGACGACGACGACTCACCACGTCGCTGATCAGGTCCAGGTCTCCGAACAGGACCGACAACTTCCCCTTGGCGTACCCAATGATCAGGCTGTCCACCGTCCTGCTCCATGTCATAAACAAAAATAAATAATATATTTATCCTATTTTTTATATATTATCCTCACAATAATTATCAATAAAAAAATAATAGTAATTTTTTTACCTGGTTCCCTCGATCCAGCCAGGCATGGGCTCTCTGAGCGTGCTCAGTATGATCGTCGGCCGGAGAATAATCAGAGGTAGCTCGGCTGGCCGCAGATGCCCGATGACCATCTCGCCCATCGCCTTGGTGAAGACATAGGTGTTTGGCCACCCAAACAGCTTGGCTCTTCATTCAATTTGGTCCAACGATAACAACAATAACAACCAAGTCTTAGTCTGGTTAGCCGCGACAACGGTTCGAAAGCAAAAGAGATACATTACCTTTTCAAGCCTAATTCCTTCATTGCTAGCCTTTGGGCTGCTTCAGTGACATTGGGATCGGCTTGCAGCTCCATCTTCCTCCTCTCCGCCAACTCGATTTCGGCTTCTATGTCGAGATAGTAATCAGAGCCTCCTCTGAGAGTCTCCCCCATTCTGAATCTCTTCTCCGGTATGAGCCCGCTTTGCTCTCCCACCACGTAAGCTGGCTCGATCGGTCGATCGGAAAATCAGTTTAACAAACTTTTACCTTCAATCATGAATTCAGTCTAGCTAGCTACTACTATACTACTACTACCGGTGGAAACATGAAGAAGCATTTCCAGTTTCGCGCACCGTTTCGCGAATTCCAGCACATGCTTAGCTCCGAGCACGTTTATACTCAACGAGACGTCGTATCTGCGTTCAAGTTTGTTCGTTTAGTTTAACGAGTTGTTCAAGTTTGCGATTCTGGGATAATCACCTATCGTAAAAGTTCGTGGTGGCCGCGACATTGACGACGATCTCGACTTCGTTCCGCAATTTCTCTTCGAGATCGGGGTCTCGAATCCCCAAGTTTTCATGGGTGATGTCCCGGCCACGGGGCACAGCTTGCTGGCCGCGAACGCCTGGAACCCATCGCCGTGCTTGTCCTTCAAGATCCCGAACAAATCCTTGTCGAGTATCTGGGACAAATTAAAGAAATTAACAAGTCAAGATTCGTCCTGCTCTGACGGTGCTTTAACAATTCAATATAAATTTTACCTCATTTTGCAAGCGCTGCTGCGCGGCCGATATAGCATCAGCCGCCCTGATGAGAAGGAAGAGCCTCTTCACTTCTGGCTGGACCCTCAGCAGCTTCTCCACAAAGACTGAATCAACAAGAAACGATCGATCAGTTGTGAATTATAAGCATGCATGAGAAGTTCAAAGCTTAATTACTCTTCGCCAAAAAGCCGGTGGATCCAGTGATGAGGATGCTCTTGCCCTTCAGGAACTCCAGAATTTTGTTGTTGTCCATTGTCGTCGTCGTCGTCTTCCTCCTCCTCCTCCTCTAGCTCACAGTTTCTTAGCTTCAGGAAAAGAATCACAGTTGCAGCTTCAGCTAGTTCATATATATATATATATATATATATATATACAAGCTAAGCTCAAGAAGGACGAAAGGGAAAAACAAGAAAATTCAAAACTGCACTCTTTTTTTCTCTTTTTTAATCTATATTATTAAAAAAGGACATTTCATTTTTCAAAAATATTAAAATAATACTTATTTATAATTTTCTATTAGTCTTAATGTGGACTCGTTCGAGAAGAAAGAAGAGAAAGGGAGATTGCTTTCTAATAAAAAAAAAATAGAAAAATCAAAGATATTGAAAGTACTTTATCACACTAACATTGTTTTCTTTTAATCCAAAAGTGGAGAATTTTGGAGATTTTCTTTTACCAAATTAGGTGAGTTAATTCACAACTCCTTTGATCAAAAACAACACTAAGATGGTATAATTTTAATCATGATAGCACTAACAGGAGCAAATTTATAAGTAAGGTATCGTTTTGATATATAATTTTTGTTTGAAAGTGAGGTATTTTTATTATGATAAAAATTATTTAATTAATTTATTTATCTATCTATTGAGTAAGAAAAGAGTTGGAGTACAAGAAACAACAAGAGTAAATTAAGCATGGATGGTGCTACGTGGGGCTCAGGTTGAGGCACTTTATTTTAGCTTGCTCACGCCTCACCGAGAGTTGGTAACTAGATTGCGTTCACTCGTCATAATCATAAAGAAAAAAAAAAGAAACATTTAAAAATTTTGAATTTTAACTTTTGAATTTTGAGAGAGAGAGGAGAAAAAGATTTAGGTCATCCATCTGCAACTCACTTTCACCAAATCAGATTAGTCTATGATCTTTATCTCAAATCCATGAAGAACACCTCAATTGTTTCTTAATTAATCCCACCCATAAGACTTTTACAAAATATATATATAAAAAAAATCATTTGAGGTAGTGGAAGCATCAGAAACCATAAGCAATATTAAACTAATTAAAGATTTAGCTCTGATCAACGAAGAACACTGCTTTAATATGTTCATTTTTATTGTTGTTGAATTGGTGAATTATAAAAGTCGAGAGAGAGAGAGAGAGATGAATATATTCCAGTTCAAATAAAGATGATTGGTGTTAGTTTACCTACTTTAGTTGGCAGATTCAATTGTGTATATTCTAGTAGTTCGTTTGCTATTGCTTAATTTACCAACAGCAGTTCACCTGATTTATTAAAGCCAGGGATACCGACAACTTTAATTAGTTTGTTCAAAAGGTTAAAGTAATTGCCCAGACTATAGTAGACTATGGTCTGATAATAAAAAATAAAATGTTCGATTGTCCATTAAAATCCATCTGTAATTTCTAGTAAACAAGAATTGTCGGGAAAAAAAACTGAAGAGGTTGATAAATTGAAGAGAGAAGACAGAAAATAAATTAGCGTGATTTAATATTATATATATATATATATATATATATATATATATATATATATATATATATATATATTGATCCTGTCACGAAGTGAGTAGGACGTCCTTACAGCTGAGTGGGTCTCCGAAAAGGACGAGGTCGCTGAGGTGGCGTGACGAGCTGGATCGTTTCCAATCTGCGAGACAGAGACCGTTAGAACCCGCCGGGAAAAGTCACCGACCAGGCACTCCGACGGTCAAGTCAGTACACGACGGTGGCGATGGAACGCAATAGAACAGTATGAAAATTGCACTATCGTGCGCATACCAGGGAAATGCGGAGTGAGAGGTATATATATGGCCGGGGAAGCTGACAGGTTTCTACCCCGCTTGCCACCTGTTATCGCCTAGCGAGGACAGGGTAAGACATGCCCAGCGATGGCAGGGTAAAGTAGCACATGTTATATTAAGGAAAGGAGCACTGTCAACTTAAGGGTGGCGCCGTTGGACGTCGCTCGACCTGACACCAAAGCATGTGGTCGAGGTATATATGACGGACAAGGTGTGGCAGACGGATCAATACCTCGGCGAGTTATCCGCCACTTGGGACCAGAACGGCCCCGATCCTGCGCCGACCTTGTACAACTTCTAGTAGTCTGGTGTCAGGGAGTGGTTGTGCCGACTGGGGCACTGAGCAAGGAGGTCGGCTGAGGGCTTATGAGGGTGCCGACTGGGGCACTGAGTAAGGAGGCTGGCTGAGGGCCTATGAGGGTGCCGACTAGGGCACTGAGTAACATCTCCTTCGGCTCGGGCTTATTCCCAGAACGTGGGCCACCACGCGTCAGCGGGAAGCCGAGCCTGAGTGGATCTTAAACCATTTAACTTAGGAGAGAACGATGTGGGCTACGACGCGGAAACTTCGGAGGCCTCAGCCAGCTGGCCTCCTATCTAACGGGGTTGTTAGCTCATTAACCACCTCCCTTCTAGCTGGGCGCCAGGCTGCCGAGCTAGGTCATACGTAAGCTGGCCCGTGATTATATATATATATATATTATATATATATATATATATATATATATATATATATATATATATATATATATATGATCAGATGCGGACCGATCCATGCGGATCGCGTGCGGACTGGCACCTGATCGGTCACCAGACCGATCAAGCAAGTACCTGATCGGTCTGGTGACCGATCAGACCTTGCCTGATCGGCCACCGAAGGCTCGGGAGCGCCCCGACGGGTTCACCCGTACCCGACGGGTTCACCCTACCCCCTAGGGTTCATCGCACCCCCCGGGTTATAGTTTTGTTTAAGGGCGGCGGCCGAACGCCGCTGTTGGTGTCGAGAAGTCACAGGTCGTGTGCCTGATCGGTCACCGGAGGCTCGGGAGCATCCCCGACGGTTCACCCATACCCGACGGTTCACCCTACCCCCTAGGGTTCATCGCACCCCCTGGTTATAGTTTTGTTCGGGGGCGGCGGCCGAAGGCCGTCGTTGGTGTCGAGAAGTCACAGGTCGTGTGCCTAATCGACCACCGGAGGCTCGGGAGCGTCCCCGACGGGTTCACCCTACCCGACGGATTCACTCGTACCCGACGGGTTCATCCTACCCCCTAGGGTTCATCACACCCCTCTGGGTTATAGTTTTGTTCAGGGGTGGCGGCCGAAGGCCGCCGTTGGTGTCGAGAAGTCACAAGTCGTGTACCTGATCGGTCACCAGACCGATCAGGTGCCAGTCCGCATGCGGTCCGCAATGCGCGGTCCGCAGCTGATCAGAATTTTATATATATATATATATATATATATATATATATATATATATATATATATATATATATATATACTCCCTGTTAGATCGTTTCCGGTACGCTAGAGGGGTGAATAGCGTTTCTTTGATTCTTTCAACCTACGTTGTTAGTTTGCACAGCGGAAATACAAGATAATAAAACTAACAACAAAGAACAAACGCTAACAAACCGTATTTAGTTGGTATCCACCCCGGCCGGGTGACTAATCCAATAATCCGTCGGTGGATCACTCCCCGGATAACCTCCGGCTATCACGTGTCGCTCCTTGTGGGTGGAGAAACCTCACCACAACACCTTGGACGCTTTATGAACACAGTAGACTACTAACCGGCTTTACCCAAGCAAGTTTCGTCAAGAAACAAGGTACGAAACGAGCCCCTTTAAATAGGGCTCGAATCTGGAACAGCCGCTACCAGTCGACTACCCAAATGGCAGTCAACTGGTCCCACTCAGATTCGACCGTTACAGCATAACGTTCAAATTCTGGCCAGCTGTTCCAGTTGGTACCAGTCGACTGCCCCATGGCCAGTCGACTGGTACGAGACCTAAGCCTAGAGTTTCTCTCCGAGTACAAATCTCTCCGCACTCAAACCCTCCCGGTTTATCCCCTGAGTATACACACACATACTCAGACTCTTACAACTCAGTTGACTCTTCACCAGCAGTCTTGACTGTTGCCTTCACGCCTTCTTCATCTTTGGCCATCGTCCCTCGGATGCGCACGCAAGCCTCCAGCTTGCCTCCATGCCACCTTTCACGTACGCCTCGAAGTCCGCGTCCCTCGGCTCATCATCTCTGCTATCCATGGTCCCTCGGATGCGCACGTAAGCCTCCAGCTTACCTCCATGCCATCTTTCACCTGAAGACATCAACCAAGTCCACATATCCCTGTACACCTGCACACTCATGTACATATGTGAGAACAACACAAATCCTAACTTAACCATTTTGCCCACACATCAAAATATCATGATCCTCCAGATCATCTCAGGGACGATTGCCCTAACAATCTCCCCCTTTTTGATGTGTGGCAATATGTTAAGTTAGGTAAACATATAGCAATAATAACAGCAAAAGCAATTGAAATTCAAGCATATCACACAAGAGGCTTCCTCCCCCTTAACCTATGCTTTCTCCCAAATTTCAACTCTTATTGCTAATCCCGAGTTAGAATTAAGTTCTCCCAACTTAATTCCAAAGTCACAACCAAACCAAAGTTAAGTTTTAACCAAAACCTAACTTAACACTCAAGTTCTCCCCCTTTGACACCATCAAAAGATTGCCCCAAGCAACCCCACCCTAGGTGCCCAATAGAACTTAACCAGATTTCTGAAAACCCCCTCAGAAATCACAGAACCCCATACTGTCCATACTACCAGTCGACTGCCCCCGGGGCAGTCGACTGATACGCAGTATTTCAGAATTTCAGACGAAATTCAGAAATGAATATAAAATTCCAGAAAATCTGGAAAAATGTGAAACTTTGCAAGCACATTTGTTTAGGTATTCCGTACCCTAGAAAAATTTTGGTTCATGAAAATCGTCAACCGTGCTTGACTTTTGATACAAATTCAAAAATTTTCAAAATAATGCCAGTTTTGTATCAAGAATGACTTCTAACCATTGTATCCTATAGTTGGTATTTTTTAACCACTCTATTGGATATTTAAAATGATTCCTAACTCCTCTTTTTTTTAATAGAAAGTTATTACTTTGACAAGACTGCTCATTCTTCATCCCTTGAGTCTAAAAGTCCACTTCTTCTATAGAAAAGCATGATTTCTAACCAAATCATGTTGGATAATATATCAAGCAAAGGTTTTCAAATCATATGATGAACACATATATGTAGGATCAACTTTGCCATAAATCTAGTCACATGACCAACCCACACTAGTTTAGTGTTCAAAACATCAACTAGTCATGATACCCTTTTGAATAGCATAACAGAATAATAATAAAACAAGTCATAGAACATAAATTTATAGCATAGAGTACTACATAGAAGTTTCATAAAAGACACAGAAATAGTTATGACATAAGTCCTAGGAGAGTATCTAGGGCACAGGCCCGAAGTCATCCACATACATGTCATCATCAAGATAGAAAGTGTTTGAGAGATAATAAAACAACATCTCATAATACTCTCAACACTCGAAACTCCCGCAAAATGAGCATCCGCTGATCAGAAATACATGTGGTCATCATCTGGAGGAGGAGGAGCAGGAGCAGGAGGGCCCTGATAGGATAAATCCCAACGCTGCAGCATCTCATACATGGTATCCTGCCGGGTCATAAACCCCTGACAGAACTCTGTCAGACCATGTACTTCCCTCTGAGTGGCTGCCTAGCCCTGCTGGAGACTCTGGACCCCCTCCTGAATAGTATGAACATCCTCCTAGAGGCGGGTAAACTCTGCTCGTGTAATAGGCTCTGCGGCCTCTTCATCTGCATCAGCTGCCTCCTGGCGCTCCCTCCACACAAATACCCCCTGTCGAGACTCAATGCCCGCCAAAGACAATTGGCGGGTGCCTATTTGATCATAATCTTTTGACAAGTGGCGCACCTGACCGCTAGTGACTCGAATGCCAAAACGCAATTGGAAGAACTCAGTCAATACATGACAAAAAGGCATATAAATCTTTCCATTCACGCTCTGGGACAGGTGACAGATGGAGGAAAACACATGCAAGGACACATCAATATCCAGTCATCGCTCAAGTGCATACATCATCACTAAGTGCGACAATCTAATCCTCGCCCTTCCCTTAGTGACGATGGGTAGGAGACATTCTACCACAATCTTGTAGAGCACATGACTGGGTGGACTCATGGGCTTTGCGTCAAAAGTACGTTCAGATTCATGTCTGTGTCTCCTGAAATAATGGACATGAATCTGATCAATGGTGACACCCGGGAAATCAAGTGGTTCAACAATGTTCGGAAAGTAGATATTGACATTGTTTGAGGCCCGACACTCTAGAAAGCTGGCTAAGACCATGGGTGTGAACGGAATGGTGACACCCGCTACCCTTGACTCATAAACCCGATTGTCTAGGTCAAGACAAGTCAAATTCGCAAAGAACTCTTTGCACAGGTCAAGATTTACATCATGTTGGCAGTAGACAAGTTGTTCTATACCAAAATGAGTAATCATTTCAATAATATAAGGGCCCTTCTCCTCAAAATATGCTTTATTTAGGTATCTACATGGTAATTGGACAAATTCATTTTGCTCAAACCGCTTTTTGCACTCTATGCTTCTAAATCTAGAGTCCTCTGGACCTTGAGGGTCTGGTCGGGATGAGCTCTCACCTCTAGACCTCTTAGAAACGGCCCTAATTTACCAAACATATGCATGCATACCAAGACACCCCCCCCAAAAGGAGAAAACATCAAAGAACACACACACAAAAATCATATTAGTGTTAATGCAAAGTTTAAATGAAGAGATGAACTTTAAACGCTATACCTCTTTGCTCTTTGCATTGTGATTCTTGAAAGTCGCGTGTGTTGACTTGAAGAGAGGTTTTCAACAAACCCTAGACTTAGATCGGAGTGAAAGGAAACCTTAGGGACTGATTTTAGGGCTTAGGAGGAGCCAGGACGCAAGAGGAGTTGAGAGAAGATGAAAATCGCCGGGAGAGATCAACTAAAACCCTAGATTTGGCTCTCTACGGCGCGCTTTTTCTTTTATAGAGCCCGCGACCCAGTCGACTGCCCCTGGGGCAGTGGACTGGGCAACCCCGTAATTACATTCTGTGAGCTTGGCCAGTCAACTGGCTTCCAGCCAGTCGACTGGTTTCTGATAGTCGAAATTCCAGAATTTCAGCCAGAATTTCAGAAATGCACTAGTAATTCCACAAATTTTCAAAAATTCTGAAATTTTGCGAGGATATTTGTGAATTCTATATTCACTTGGGAAAAATATAATTTTAGTTAAAGTCATCCCAAATCCCTAGTTTGGTACAAACTCCTAGTTTTTCTTAAAAGGTATTATAGAACTCTTCCCAAAAGTTCTAGTTTGGACCTCACATTGATGTTGCTTCCCATAATCATCAATAGTACATTTATAGCATCAAGTTATATGGCATTTAGGCATTAAATCAATTTGTCTTATTTAAAACCATAATTTCACCTTTTTCACCAAAATTTTCCCTTTTAGTGTGCCAATTTTCTAGGATTAAGACTACCCTTAGCCTTTTAAACCTCTCGGCACACCCTATACCCCTTTTTAACTTTCTAGAAGGAAACCACCTGAGATCCATTGACCATGGAACCCATTTTGGCTTCCAGAGCTCTTCCCAGAGCTCCTAGCCCTAATTATCTCCTTAGGTAGCTCTTCTACAAAGGCAAGACCACACCTATGCTCCTCCGGTGCTTTTTGCCCTTCCACTACTCCTCTCTTCATTTTCCAAACCTTGCCCTTGGTTAATTCTTCCTTTTTCTCTTTAAATGGATTTTCCTTACCATTGTTGATCTTTTCTCAATCATAGACCAATGGCATCCTAGAATATGACATTTTGTTAACCTTTGCCCTCCTAGGTTGGTATACCAATCCTAACCTACCATTCCTAGGTGGTTGATCCTTGTGTATCATGTTTAATCCCTTGGATCCCTTAATGACTCTCCCAAGGGTTCTTTCTAACTTATCAAGTTTTTCTCTTAAAACTTGATTTTCCTTTTCTAACATCCTAACCTTAGGATCACTAAACTTAATTTGATCCTTTCTAGGTCCACCTATTTTTCTAGGCATATTTCTCCCTTTCTTAGAGCTTATGCCTTTATCCTTATTACTAGAGTTTCTAGACTTATCATGAACTGCAAAATTCTTGGTGTTTTGGCACACAAAATTATTTCTATCCCTATCATGATATTTAAAACCAAACACACGCATGGGTACGCAATTGTTATCAATTCTATCATTCATGCACACATTTTGGGTATTCATACAATATTTTGAAGCATGAGTAGAGTTAGAGGATACCTTCCTTACCTTTGGTGCTCCCCCTTGATGAATGCTCCTCTTTCTTTCTTCTTTCTCCCATTTCCTGAGGTGCTCCATCTTCTTGAGCTCTCCACTTCTATCTTTCCAATAGTCAAAGTTCTCTTGCTCGTATGATGTTGGAGCAATCGGCCCTAAGATGGTCCGGTGTGACCATGGGTTTTGATATTTGGGCAAAGGGTTTAAGTTAGGTTTACCCTTGTGTATTTGATATGCGTATGTTGAGTGTGCAGGTTGTACAGGTACGCATATGGACTTGACTGGACAGCCTCAGTACGGTGAAGGATGCCATGGAGGCCAGCTGGAGGCTGTCGTGCGCATCTGAGGGACCATGGAGTGCAGGGACGATGAGCTGATGGGCGCGGACTTCGAGGCGTACGTGAAGGGTGGCATGGATGCAAGCTGGAGGCTTGCGTGCGCATCCGAGGGACGAGGGCCGAAGATGAAGAGGGCGCGAAAGCAACAGTCGAGGCTGCGGATGAGGAGTCAGTCGAGTCGTGAGAGTCGAGTGCTGTGTGAATGTACTCGGGAAGAGTTTCAGCTAGGGACCAGTCGACTGCCCTGGGGGCAGTCGACTGGTAGGAGGCTGGTGAGCTGGCAAATTCGAACGTTGGAGTGTCAACGGTCGAATTTGGCTGGCACCAGTCGACTGCCCTGGGGGCAGTCGACTGGTGGCGTGATTTCCAACCCGAGTCTATTTAAAGGAGGACTCGATCGGGCTGGGGTTTCTTGGCGAATCTTGCTTGGAAAAAGCTTGATAGTAGCCTTGTGTGCTCAGGTGCTTGTAGAGGATTGTGGAGAGGTTTCTCCACCCACAAGGAGCTACACGAGATAGTCGGAGAGCATCCGGGGAGCGATCCGCCGAAGGATCAAGGGATCGTCCACCTCACGGACTGTCGTGGAGTAGGAGTTTCATCTCCGAACCATGTAAATCTGGTTGGTTAGCATTGTGTAGTTGTTAGTTTGTTTTTATTTGTATTTCCGTTGCGCAACTAACAACGTAGGTGAAAGAAAGCGCCGAAAACGCTATTCACCCCCCTCTAGCGTAGACAAACGATCTAATAAGTGGTATCAGAGCGAGGACCGCTCTTTTTGGACTAACCGCCAAAGGAGCAACCGCTAGAGGGCAAGAATCATGGAAGACAAGCTTGGGGATGATATATACACTCCACCGGCCTATGATCATGAGGATTTCGAGCGTTGGAAGTCAAGGATGGAGATGTGGTTCATGATAGAGTGGGAATGCGTAATGGTATTGGAAGAACCATTTGAAATCCCTACGGACAAGCACGGGAAAAAGCTCCGCCCACGATATTGGACTCAAGAGCAACAAACTTACTCTAGGGCAAATGAGAAGGTAATGAATATCTTGATAAATGTTTTGCCTAACAATATTTTGAGTTGTGTAGGAAAATATCAAAATGCATGTGAATTGTGGAGCAAAGTGAAAAAGTATCATGAGAACCCTACACAAGCTCAAGAAGTACATAAGCCCGAAGAAGTAAGTTCAAGTGGAGAAGAGGAAAAAGAAAAAGAATCATCTACATCATCAAGCGAAATGGAAGAAGTGTCAACTTCTTCAAGTGAGGAGGAGGAGCTAAGTGAAAGATCATCAACCTCCTCAAGAGAAGAAGAAGAGGCACCAATTTCAAGAATTGAGGGGGAGGAGAGACCCTCATCAATACCGGATCAAGAGGAAGCTTCCACATCTTCCAAGGTTGAAGAAGTAGTCAACCTAGCCTCAACCTCCACCAAAGCAAGAACCAAGGACCACATCATATGCTTTGGGTGCAATGAAAAGGGACACTACAAAGATAAGTGCCCAAAAGGTAAAAAGGAGATAATCCCTAAACCCAAGTCCATTCAAGTTATATCTAATATGGGTTGTAGGGGTGGAGCCCAAGAAAAGAAAAAGAAGATTAGATGCTTCACTTGTGGAGAGCTAGGACACTATCACACTAAGTGCCCAAGGAGTAAAGAAGTCAAGAAGATGGAGCATCTAAGAAGATGGGAGAAAGAGGAAAGGAAGAAACAAAGATCACATCAAGGGAGAACTTCAAGGGTAAGGGAGGTAATTCCTAACCCTAGGGTAAAATGCAATTCAATTTCAAGTTCTTCCTTACATTTTAGAAATAATGAAAATTGTCCATCCATGCATGCTAGAAATAATGAGAAATGTTTAATGATGCATAATTTTGGATTTAAGTATAATGATAGGAATAGGGATAACAAGGTAGATCATAATTCTAGAAAGAGCATGCATCATGATAGACCTACGACTTATGCACCTAAGGATCAAGGTATTAACCCTACGAAGGGGAGACACATGCCTAGAAAGAATGGTAGGTCTAGAAATGTCCAAGGTGGACATGTGGACACTAAGGTCAAGAAATTAGAAAGGAAAAATCAAGCCTTGAGGGCAAGGCTTGATACATTAGAAAAGACCCTAGAAAGATTCAAGGTTGGATCTAAGGGCCTAGACCTAGTGTTGAGTAGCCTAAAACCTAACTATGATAGATCGGGTTTGGGCTACCAAGCTAAGACCTCCAAGGCCAACAAAGAGAAATGTGCTGGCAAAGCACATAAATATGGCAAGGAGGGTAAGTCCAAGGATGGCAAGGGGGTGTCATCCAAAGGGAAAGAAAAGGGCTTAACCAAAGACAAGGTGTCTAAGGTTAAGAGAGTTCACGTTATGGGCCAAGAGTCACCGGTGGCACACCGGTGTGGCCTAGGATGGGTTGAGTCACCTAAGAAGGTGGCTAGGACTCAGAGCTCAAGGGGGAGCTCTAGGAGCCTTTGGGGTCTATGGTAGATGGATCTCAAAAGGTTTTCCCTTAGGAAATTAGGTGAAATGTGCCAAAAAGGGTTGAAAGACTTGGGTAAGTCTTAATCCTAGAGTTTGGCACATCAAAAGGTGAATTTTAGGGAGAAAAGGTGAAAATAAGGCTATAATTGACAAAATTGAGGTTTAATAGTGGAATACCATGTAACTCAATAATAAAAATGAGTTATGATCAAGGAGAAGAGAATGCATTGAAGAGAAGTGAGAATTAGAACTTCTAGGATGAGCTTATTTGATACACTTTGGAAGAAGTAGAGTTTTGTGCCAATCTTGGGATCCGAAGTACATTTATTTGGAAACGTATTTTTCCCAAGTAGATATTGGCTTCACAAATCTCTCCACAAAATTTCATAATTTTTGGAGATTTGTGGAATTAACTAGGCATTACTGAAATTTGGGCTGAAAACCTGAAATTCAGGTATCAGTCGACTGCCCTGGGGGCAGTCGACTGGTCCGAAGTGAATTCAGCCCCGAAAACATTCTGTGAGGTTTGGGAGTCGACTGCCCCATGGGCAGTCGACTGGTCCGTAGGCTGAAATGGAAAATGAGAATGTTGGCTAATCAGAAATTACAAATTTGGTTATGGTTTAGGACTAAAATTCTTGGTTTTGATTTCATATTATTTGAATAAAATGTTATCCCATGATTTGATAAGAATTTATTGGATTTTATGGAAATGAAGAAGGATTGATAAGGTTCCCTAGGTATCTAAGATTTAGAAGTTAAACAGGGAGCATTGAGGACAATTCTATGTATCGAATTATGATGGGTAGATTTGACAAACACATGGAATTAGAAACGAATTTGAAAGTTGATACTTAATGCAAAATCCTTAAGAAACTTAGATGTGTACCGAAAGTCAAGTACACTTGATATTTCCATGATATCATATTTTTCTAGGATAGGGTATATCCTAGCAAGTGTGCTTGCAAATTTTAGAGTTGTTAGATTTTTGTTGAGTTCTTTTTGGCACTTAGGGAAAGATTGCCTTGGGCAATGCTATAAGAGTGTCAAAGGGGGAAGAACTCGAGTGTTGGGTGGTGTATGACTCAACGTGGTGTCTAGGAGGTTAAGTTGGGTAGAACTTGATCTGGGAAAAATAAAAATTGGGAGAATGCATGAGTTAAGGGTAGGGATGGAAATAGGCCAGGCGGCCTGTCAGGGGCCTGTGGCCTGGCCTGCATTTGGCCTGGCCTGGCCTGGGCCTGTTAAAAATAAAATAACAATCAGGCCCTTTTAAAAGCCTCTTTTTCTTATCAGGCCAGGCCCAGGCTCAATATAAAGCCTATGAGGCCTGACAGGCCGGCCTGGGCCTGTTAAAATTACATTATACAAATTATCAAAACAGAGTTTTGATCCTTAGACCTCTCCAAGCAAACTCTTATCTACACCCTACTAGCCAACACACCACAAATCTATTTTCGTTATATCATACATATTTTATATATTTATTTTGGAAGGAACATATATATTTATGGTATTTTTAGCTAATTTGTTAAATTAGTATTTTGGATAATCGAATATTCGAATTGAATTGTTATATTTTATATATTAGAAATATTTTGGATAATCGAATTAAATTACAAGTTTTGTAAACAGGCCACAGGCCAGGCCAGGCTATTGAACAGGCCAGGCTCAGGCCTAGAATAAAGCCTGTAACAGGCCACAGGCCAGGCTCAGGCCTGTTTACTATTATACAGGCCTGGCCTGTTAAGGTGAAAGCCTGGCCTGGCCTGGCCTGTTTCCATCCCTAGTTAAGGGGGAGGTTGTCTCCTATTTGCCTTAATTTTCATAAAAAAACTTTTGGGTTTTATACCAAACTTGGGAATGGGAATAGATACATGGTGAAATGTATTTTTCCCAAGTAGGTATGGGTACCACAAAGTTCTTCACGAAATTTGGAAATTTTTGGAGATTTGTAGAATTTCTGGCGCGTTTCTGAAATTCGGCCAGAAAACTGATTATCAGAGTATCAGTCGACTGCCCTGGGGGCAGTCGACTGGTCAGGGCTGATTTTGGTATCAGCAGCTGACTCAGGATCCAAATGACAAGGAAAAAGTGTATGAGGGTTTATTACACTGTGTTTAGGGTCATTAGGAATGTAAAGAACCAATAATTGGATATTGTTGGGTTCTTTTTGATGTATGGCAAAGGGGGAGAAATATTGTGTTTAAGTGGGAAACCGATACCTTTGCTAGAAACCCTAGGTTTAGGGGGAGCTAAAATTAAAGGGGGGCATGGTTGCTCCCTACTAGGCGTAAGGGGAACCTTGGAGAGGTTCTTAAAAAACCTTTGTAAGTCCAGTGTAAGGGGGAGCTTGGGAGAAGCTTTAAAAAGCCCGGTTTGGTAGAAAATCCTAGCTTGGAGGGCTAGGTGTAAAATTCCTAACTTGGAGGGTTAGGTGTGGGATGCCTTGGGATAGGATCCAGTTATGCATTGCATATGCATTCATTTAGCATGGTTTTTGCTATTTACTACTATCTTGCTTTCCCTAACTTAAACGAATTGCCAAACATCAAAAAGGGGGAGATTGTTGGAGCAATCGGCCCTAAGATGGTCCGGTGTGACCATGAGTTTTGATGTTTGGGCAAAGGGTTTAAGTTAGGTTTACCCTTGTGTATTTGATATGCGTATGTTGAGTGTGCAGGTTGTACAGGTACGCATATGGACTTGACTGGACGGCCTCAGTACGGTGAAGGATGCCATGGAGGCCAGCTGGAGGCTGGCGTGGGCATCTGAGGGACCATGGAGTGCAGGGACGATGAGCTGATGGGCGCGGACTTCGAGGCGTACGTGAAGGGTGGCATGGATGCAAGCTGGAGGCTTGCGTGCGCATCCGAGGGACGAGGGCCGAAGATGAAGAGGGCGCGAAGGCAACAGTCGAGGCTGCGGATGAGGAGTCAGTCGAGTCGTGAGAGTCGAGTGCTGTGTGAATGTACTCGGGAAGGGTTTCAGCTAGGGACCAGTCGACTGCCCTGGGGGCAGTCGACTGGTAGGAGGCTGGTGAGCTGGCAAATTCGAACGTTGGAGTGTCAACGGTCGAATTTGGCTGGCACCAGTCGACTGCCCTGGGGGCAGTCGACTGGTGGCGTGATTTCCAACCCGAGTCTATTTAAAGGAGGACTCGATCGGGCTGGGGTTTCTTGGCGAATCTTGCTTGGAAAAAGCTTGATAGTAGCCTTGTGTGCTCAGGTGCTTGTAGAGGATTGTGGAGAGGTTTCTCCACCCACAAGGAGCTACACGAGATAGCCGGAGAGCATCCGGGGAGCGATCCGCCGAAGGATCAAGGGATCGTCCACCTCACGGACTGTCGTGGAGTAGGAGTTTCATCTCCGAACCACGTAAATCTGGTTGGTTAGCATTGTGTAGTTGTTAGTTTGTTTTTATTTGTATTTCCGTTGCGCAACTAACAACGTAGGTGAAAGAAAGCGCCGAAAACGCTATTCACCCCCCTCTAGCGTAGACAAACGATCTAACACTCCCGACACCATTTTCTTAGTAACTGTCTTCGTCAGCATATTTGTGGCATTTTCAAAAGTGTGTATTTTCATATACCTTCTCAACTAGTATTGACATCAGCTCTCTAATATTGTGAAATCTCACATCCATATACTTAATTCTCGTATGATATACCTAATTCTTCACCGAATAGATAACACTCTGGATATTATAATACACCTTAACTCCACCTTATTGATCACCCATTCCTCTAAACAACCCTATAAACCACAACACTTTCATGGCCAGTTCAACTACCACTATGTACTATGACTCAATAGTAAAAAAATGATTAACAAGGTTTTTTCAACCAACCTCGAGGGACTGGCCCGGCTACACAGAAATTTCCCACCGGCCGCTAGGATAAATCGGGAAGCGCTCGCAGTGGGCGGTCTAGAAGCCAAGCGTCCCAGGGTTCGCGCCCCATTTGGAGAAAAAATTCCTGCAAATACGCCGTAGCTGGGAATCGAACCGCGGATGCCTGGGATAGCGGCTAGTCGTCATCCATTGCACCATAGCGCCGATGGCTACTATGACTCAATAGTAGATAATGCAACTATAGGTTGTATTATGGACTTCCAACAAATATGTCCTCTCATTACAGTGAACATAGAATTGATAAGCAGAATATTTGACATTAATTACACAATAATTTGACATTAATGGTGCAGATTTATTATTAATGGGCAGAATATTTGGCATTAATTATACAGATTTGGCATTAATGGCGCATATTTAATTGCACCATGGTTTGGCATTAATGGCGTAGATTTGTTATTAATGGACAGAATATTTGACATTAATTACACAGATTTAGCATTAATGACGCAGATTTTCAAAATTGTATAGCTATAATTATGTATCATACTATTTAAAGAAGAATTCTCCAGAGGAGAAGGCAGAGTTGTTCGCCCTCATTTTCTCTGAGTTTGACATAGTTTCTACTCTCATTTTTTCTCAGTTTGACATAGTTTCTACTCTCATTTTCTCTGAGTTTGATATGGTATTAGAGCCAATTTCGATCCAAACCTAGTTTTTTTTTCTCCTGTCATTTTTCAAGTCAATCCTAGTTCCTTGTGATTTCTCCAACTTCTTATTTTTTCCCTCCTGTGTTCTTTTTTTTCTCATAATCATGTCCACTGAAAAGCATGATGTCCTGTTCGTTCGTCTTAATAGAAAGAACTACGTTACCTGGGCATTCCAGTTGCAGATCTTTACCAAAGGCAAGGAGCTTTGGGGTCATATTGACGGAATCAATTTTGCCCCTGACAAAACTATACATAAGGAGGCATATGCCAAATGGGAGGTCAAAGATGCACAGGTTATGGCCTGGATCATAGGCTCTGTCGAGCCTAATATCGTCTTCAATCTCAGACCCTTTACCACGACAGCTAAGATGTGGGCATACCTACAGCAAATTTATAGTCAGAATAACACTGCTCGCAGGTTTCAACTTGAACATGAAATTGTCAGTTTTCAACAGGATAGTCTCTCAATTTCTGAATTCTATTCTCATTTTATAAATCTTTGGGATGAATATACTGACATTGTCTATAAAGATTTGTCAACTGACGGATAAGCTACAGTCCAAAAAGTTCATGACACCACAAAACGAGATCAATTTCTTATAAAATTGAGATCTGATTTTGAGGGCATTCGGACCAACCTCATGAACAGGGCTACTGTCCCCTCCTTAGATGAATGCTTAAATGAACTGCTTCGTGAAGAACAATGTCTCCTCACTTAGACAACCATGGAACAACAAAAATCAACCTCTGTTCCTATGGCATATGCCGCACAAGGCAAACCACGAGGGCGAGACATGAGTACTGTCCAATGTTTTTGCTGTAAAAGCTTTGGACACTTTGCTTCCCATTGTCCTAAAAAGTTTTGCAATTACTACAAAAACGATGGTCACATCATTAAATAATGTCCAATCAGACCACCGAGGAGAAATGCAACAGCCTTCACTGCCTCTGTTGGTCCTTCTACTACTCTAGTTTCTGTGGATCAAAATTTGTCTAATTCTGTGCCAACTTTGACACCTAAAATGGTTCAACAAATGATCATTTTGGCATTTTCTGCTTTAGGTCTTTCAGGTACCGCTTCTTTACCTTGTTCTCCTTGGTATTTCGACTCCAGGGCATCATATCATATGACTAACAATGCTGTTGCTCTTACCAATGTTACAAATTACTCTGGTAATTTGCAAATACATACCGCCAATGGAAATACTTTACCTATCACAACAATTGGTGATATTTCACCATCTCTTACCAACGTTTATGTTTCTCATGGTCTAAGCAGTAACCTTATTTCAGTTAGTCAGTTAGTTGACAATGATTGCAAAGTTGAATTCTCAAAATCTGGTTGTCTTGTGCAGGATCAAAAATCAGGGAAGAAGATCGCGAAGGGGCCTAAAATTGGATGTCTTTTTCCTCTTTATTCATCGTTGTCATCTTATCCTTTTTTGCCTTTTATTTCTTGTAATTCTGCAACTGTTGATTTCCAATTATGGCATAAGCGTCTTGGTCATCCAAATTCCAATGTTCTTCATCACTTGATGAAATCTGGAGTTCTTGGCAATAACAATTCCCCATCTCGTCGTGATGTTCAATTTGATTGCAATTCTTGTAGACTTGGTAAAAGTAAAATTCTACCATTTCCAGTTCATCAATCAAATGTACATCAACCTTTTGACATAATTCATAGTGATCTATGGGGAATAGCGCCTGTTGTATCTCATGAACATTACAAGTATTTTATCACATTTATTGATGACTATAGTCGTTTCACATGGGTATATTTTTTACGCTCTAAAGCTGAAGCATTCTCTGCATTCAAATTCTTCCATGCTTATGTTCAAACTCAATTTTCATCAACCATTAAAGTTCTACGCTCTGACAATGGGGGGGGGAATACACATCTCACTTATTTGAAGAGTTCTTGCAAGAACATGGTATATTATCTCAAAGGTCATGTCCTTCTACACCGCAACAAAATGGGGTAGCAGAAAGGAAAAACCGTCATCTTCTTGATGTTGTCCGTACCTTAATGTTGGAATCCTTTGTACCCTCTCGGTTCTGGTGTGAAGCTCTCTCAACTGCTGTCCACCTTATCAATCAGCTGTCATCTCAAGCCTTAAATAATGATTCTCCTTTCTTAAGGCTATTTGGTAAGCCACCAAATTATTCCACTCTTCGCACCTTTGGTTGTGTCTGTTATGTTCATCTACAGCCACATGAACGCACCAAACTCACAGGTCAATCTGTTACATGTGCTTTTCTTGGTTACTCAACCCATCACAAAGGTTTTCTATGTTATGATCCTCATTTACATAGGATTCAGATTTCTAGAAATGTCATCTTCCAAGAAGATACATATTTTTTTCCTACTAACCAAGACATTAGCTCTTTTGCATCCAAATCTATTTTGCCATTGTTTCCTAACAATTCTACAGGAGAATAAGCCCCTCCTCCTTTATTGGTCTACCAGAGACGTCCACATTTGCTTTCTCCGAGGCCCCCTCCCGATCATTCTCTGACTGCTGATCTAGCTCTTCAACCAGAACAAGCTTCTTTACGTCACAGTACTCGCGTTCGTAAACCACCGGAAAAGTATGGTTTTTCTGAACCTTTATCTTTGACAGCAACTTTAGCATCTGTTCCTATTCCTTCTTCATATAAGCAGGCCATGGCGCATAAACGTTGACAGGATGCTATAGAAACTGAACTTTTGGCACTAGAGGAAAATCAGACATGGGACATTGTTCCATGTCCTCTATCTGTTAAACCTCTTGGCAGTAAATTTGTATTCACTTTACAGCTGCGTTCAGATGGATCAATAGATCGATACAAGGCTAGATTGGTTGTTCTTGGAAATAAGCAAGAGTTTGGCCTAGACTCTGAAGAGGCATTTGCACCTGTGGCCAAAATGACTACTGTGAGAACTATTCTTGCCATTGCAGCCTCTAATTCTTGGCAAATTCACCAGCTCGATGTCAAAAATGTCTTCCTTCATGGGGACCTCAAAGAAGAAGTTTACATCAAACTTCCTATTGGTATGCCCTCTCCATTACCAAATACTATTTGCAACTAAAACGTTCTTTGTATGGATTAAAACAGGCACCAAGAGTGTGGTTTGAAAAGTTTAAAACAACACTACTTGGTTTTTCCTTCATCCAAAGCTGATATGATCCATCTCTCTTTCTACAAAGGACCTCAAAAGGAATTGTGATACTTCTTGTTTATGTGGACGACATTGTCGTCACAGGCTCGGATCAAGCGGTTATCACTACAATCAAACAATTGTTGCATACAACTTTTCACATGAAAGATCTTGGACAGCTAACTTATTTCTTGGGTTTAGAAGTACATTTCCAACAAAAATGCATCTTTGTCACTCAGCACAAATATATTCAGGGATCTTACCAACGCAAATTCAGTAGATACTCCCATGGAAGTTAATATAAAGTTGAGGCAGGATGAAGGTGAACTCCTACAAGATCCAACCTTATACAGGAAACTAGTTGGAAGTCTTATCTACCTAACCATCACACGACCTGATATCTCTTTCGTTGTCCACACAGTCAGCAGATTCATGCAAAATCCTAGACACTTGCATTTTTCAGCAGTACAACGAATCATTAAATATTTACTGACCACTCCCAGGCGTTGTCTTTTCTTTCCTAAAGATGCGACAATACAACTTCAAGCATATAGTGATGTTGATTGGGCTGGATGTCCGGACACACGGACGTCTACTATTGGTCGGTGTATGTTTTTAGGAGATGCCCCTATCTCGTGGAAATGCAAGAAACAAGAGTCGGTGTCTAAATCCTCACTGAAACAGAATATCGATCGATGTCTGCAGCATGCTCTGAGATTATTTGGTTACGGGGCCTTCTTTCAGAACTTGGTTATTCACAAACACAACCAACTTCATTGCAGGCTGATAATACAAGTGCTATACAGATTGTAGCAAATCCTGTATACCATGAAAGAATGAAGCGCATAGAGGTCGACTGTCATTCCATCAGAGAAGCTTATGACCGCAGAATTATTAATCTTCCTCATGTTTCAACATCTGTTCAACTAGCTGACATCCTCACAAAATCCTTGACACGTCAGCGGCATAATTTTCTCGTTAGCAAATTGATGCTTGTAGATTCACCAGCATCAATTTGAGAGGGGGTGTCAAGAGAATTGATAGGCAGAATATTTGACATTAATTGCATAATAATTTGACATTAATGGTGCAGATTTGATATTAATGGGCATAATATTTGACATTAATTATACATATTTGACATTAATGGTGTAGATTGAATTGCACAATGATTTGACATTAATAGCGCAGATTTGCTATTAATGGGCAGAATATTTGACATTAATTGCACAGATTTAGCATTAATGACGCAGATTTTCAAAATTGTATAGCTGTAATTATGTATCATACTATTTAAAGGAGGATTCTCCAAAGGAGAAGGCAGAGTTTTTCTCCCTATTTTCTCTGAGTTTGACATAGTTTCTATTCTCATTTTCTCTGAGTTTGACACATATACCCTATAGTAGACCTTTTGTCATCCATATCTCTTGCATAGTCTATATCCATATATCCTGTAACTGAAGGATCACCATGTTGTCTGCTGAACTCAATATCATAATCTATAATAATTCTCAAGTATATGAAAATCCATTTGACCACAATATTATCGACCAAGATTTAAAAGAAACCTACTCACTATACAAAAAAAAACTGCTCACTATACTAATAACTTGTCTCAAATCAGGTCTTATACAAACCATGGTATACATCAGATAACCAACTGCACTGATATAGAGAACCTTTGACATGTCTTGAATCTCTTCATTCGTCCTTCGATATTGTGCAAGAGATAATTTGAAATGATGCACTAAAAGTGTACTTACAGACTTTGCATTTTCCATGTTAAATCTGTTTAACACCTTCTTAACATAATTCCGCTGAGATAGTCATAATTTCCTAGAAACTCTGTCTATATGTATCTCTATCCGAAGAATCTTCTTAGCTACATCTAAATCCTTCGTGTCAAATTCTTGCTCTACAGCATCTTCAATTTATTTACCTCAATCATACTCTTCGCAATAATCAGCAAATCATCAACATATGGTAACAAGAAGATAAGTAAATCTTCGTCAAAACTCTTCACATTAATACAACAGTCATACTCACATCTCATTATCCATTCTGGACCATATAGGAGTCAAAACGCTTGTATTATTGTCTTGAAAATTGATTTAACCTATAAAGTAATTTCTTCAATTTACAAACTAAGTGTTATTGTCCAAATTGACCAAAATGTTATGGTTGTGACATATAAATCTACCGCTCCAAATCACCGTAAAGAAACACTGTCTTCATTTCCATTTCCTCCAATTGAAAATAATGATGTGCTACCAAAGCCAACACCATCTTGATAGATGTATGTTTGACTTTCGGAGAAAATATCTCATCATAGACAATCCTCTTTTTCTGTAAGTAACACTTTGCTACTATAATTTGATGCTTTATGTGCTTTGAACTATCACCATCAAAATGATGAGTTTTTAGCTTTGCATGTACAACATCCTCCATATTGTTGTTTTCTAGTATTTGCTTCTCTTCCAACTGAGTATGTTGTAACATAGCTCTTTATCAAATATTACATCTCTACTGACCACCACGTTGTTTACCTTCAGATCCCGACGCTTAAAGTCTTTCACTCCTTTCTGATAATCCAGAAAAATATACTGTCTAGACTTCACATTCAACTTTGACTTATCTTCACTAATAATGTACATATAGGTTGGACATCTAAATACTCTCAGACTAGAGTAATCAACCAACTTCCCTGTCCACACCTGCTCTGAATCTTTGTCATCTAAAATTGCCCTTAGTAATCGATTGATCAAGAAACACACCATGTTTACAGACTTTGGCAAAAATTATTTACAAGTCTTGCATTCAACCAGAGACATCGAACTCTATTGATTAGCACCATGTTCATCCTTTTCGCTACACCGTTTTACTGCGATGTTATGCGAAGCATAATATGTCTCTTGATTCCATGTTGCTCACAAATTCCCGGAACTTTGAATCTGTGTATTCAGTGTCATTGTCTGATCTTAGACATTTGAGTTTCCTTCCAGTCTAATTCTCTCTATTTCATTTTTTTCACATCTTAAACTTTAAGAAAGTTTTGGACTTGTGACGAATAAAGTACGCCTAGACTATCTATGAGTAATCATCGATGAATTCACAAAATACACTTGTCCTCCACATGACGCTACATTGGTCGGTGTCCAGATATTCGTATGAATATAGTCTAGAATTCTCTCCATCTTGTGTGTAACTGTCTTGAATTGCACTCTGCTTTATTTTTCAAGAACACAATATTTACAGAACTCGAGTTTGCATGTCTTGACGCCCTTTCACTCCTTTCTGATAATCCAGAAAAAAAACACTGTCTAGACTTCACATTAAACTTTGACTTGTCTTCACTAATAATGTACATATAGGTTGGACATCTAAATACTTTTAGACTAGAGTAATCAACCAGCTTCCACGTCCACACCTGCTTTGAAACACTGTCATCTAGAACTGTCCTCCGTAATCGATTGATCAAGAAACACACCATGTTTACAGACTTTGGCAAAAATTATTTACAAGCCTTGCATTCAACCAGAGACATCGAACTCTATTGATTAGCACCATGTTCATCCTTTTCGCTACACCGTTTTACTGCGATGTTATGCGAAGCATAATGTCTCTTGATTCCATGTTGCTCACAAATTCCCGGAACTTTGAATCTGTGTATTCAGTGTCATTGTCTGATCTTAGACATTTGAGTTTCCTTCCAGTCTAATTCTCTCTATTTCATTTTTTTCACATCTTAAACTTTAAGAAAGTTTTAGACTTGTGACGAATAAAGTACGCCTAGACTATCTATGAGTAATCATCGATGAATTCACAAAATACACTTGTCCTCCACATGACGCTACATTGGTCGGTGTCCAGATATTCGTATGAATATAGTCTAGAATTCTCTCCATCTTGTGTGTAACTGTCTTGAATTGCACTCTGCTTTATTTTTCAAGAACACAATATTTGCAGAACTCGAGTTTGCATGTCTTGACGCCCTTTCACTCTTTTCTGATAATCCAGAAAAATACACTGTCTAGACTTCACATTCAACTTTGTCTTGTCTTCACTAATAATGTACATATAGGTTGGACATCTAAATACTCTTAGACTAGAGTAATCAACCAGCTTCCACATCCACACCTGCTCTGAAACTTTGTCATCTAGAACTGCCCTCAGTAATTGATTGATCAAGAAACACATCATTTTTATTGACTTTGGCAAAAATTATTTACAAGCCTTGCATTCAACCTGAGACATCGAACTCTATTGATTAGCATCATGTTCATCCTTTTCGCTACACTGTTTTACTGCGATGTTATGCGAAGCATAATATGTCTCTTGATTCCATGTTGCTCACAAATTCCCGGAACTTTGAATCTATGTATTCAGTGTCATTGTCTGATCTTAGACATTTGAGTTTCCTTCCAGTCTAATTCTCTACTTCAGTTTTCCACATCTTGAACTTTAAGAAAGTTTTCGACTTGTGACGCATAAAGTACACCTAGACTGTCTGTGAGTAATCATCAATGAATTCACAAAATACATTTGTCCTCCAAATGGCGCTACATTGGCCGATCCCCAGATATTCATATGAACATAGTCTAGAATTCTCTCTGTCTTGTGTGTGGCTGTCTTGAACTGCACTCTGCTTTATTTTCCAAGAACACAATATTTGCAGAACTCGAGTTTGTATGTCTTGACGCCCTTTAATAAATCCCTTTCAGGAAGCTCTGACATCTCACACTCACTCATATGACCTTGTCGCATATACCACAAGATTGTTTTATTTGATTCTGATTCCACAGTGGCAACTCCACCTACAATTGTAGTACATAGCAACTGTAGATATTCCCGACTAGTTTCTATTCTTTCATCACGGTTAGAACACCTTTATTGACTTTCATTACATGCTCGCAAATTTATAACAACAACCGCTATCATTCAGCAACCGTTCTTCCTCAAATTTGTAACAACACCTTTACTGTTCTTCATCAAATTTTTAACAACACCTTTACTGACTTTCATTGTCCAATGAAATTAAATTCTTCCTTAGATTTAGTATAAGTCCAACATCACCCAACATTTTGATCACACTATCAAATATCTTGATTCTGACATTTCCTAGTCCAATGACTCTGCAAGATGCAACGTTACCCATTAGGCGTCATGTGATAAAGAATAGTGAATCCAAGATCCAAGAATCTGACAATTGTTTTGAACTAGACGAAACTGAAAGTATATCACCATCTCCGCTTTCTGAATTTTCTTCTTCCACTATATTTGTAGTCTTCCATGAATCATCTTTACTCTCTGCATTGACTTTCTATTTCACTGGACAATCTTTTTTTAAAGTAACTTACTCTGTACTTATAGCACGTTACCTCTTTCTTCTTTCTCGATTTAGATCGCATCTTATTACCGTTGCCTGACCCATATCGAGCCTTGCTTCTACCATGTTCCTGATTGCGCCTCACCATGAGCCCTTTGTCTTAAGATGTCTCATCACTAGCTTTCTTTCGCTAATGAAATCCTAAAAGAGCATTTGTGATTTCCTATAGCTTGCGGGTTTCCTTCCCCCGCATCGTAACTAAATTTTCGTACATAGGAGATGATGGTAGCTCTTCACATCAATCCATTTCAAATCACTTACGATTGTCAGATTCCTCGTTTATTATGTGATACATCATGTCGTCCGTTGGATAAAGTTTGATCATTGTCATCACCTTCCGGGAGGTTGCTACCGGGAGGTAGCAAACTGAATTTGTTTACGTCGAGGCTAGTGTTGGACACTATCTCCGTAAAACGATATTGCTCCGCTACGGTGCTCACGGATAGTAGCAATTCGTTCTCAAGATACAACGACGTTGTCTCGGAATAGTAGCACTTCAAATTCCGAGACCGACGAACCTTTCCGTAGGATTTTCGGACTCTCGATGCAGAAGATGAGCTCTCTAATGCTTAGATGCTTGAATGCTTCGAATGATTGAATGAATGAATATTTCCAAAGGAGAGATCCTTTATTTAGTAGGTGAAGAGGCAAGTGACCCTTGGCGAGGACTGATCCGAACCATCAGTTCATAACCCTTTAAAGGGTTCTGATCTCAGCCATTAGATCTGAAGAGTTATAACTCTTCAGATGGCTTTTAATCTGGTTTGTTAGATCTGAAGAGATTTTAACTCAATCTAATCTCGTCCGCTGGATTCGAAGAGTTATAACTCTTCATCCTCGCTAATGGTCTGATCGTGACCCTGCAGTATCAACGATCCAGATCGCGCCCCATGCGATCTTGTTGCCATCTTCGATCCAACGATCGTCATCTGTCTGCCAAGTCAATAGCCCAGTCAGCGCTCTCCTACGCGTACGTGCGAAGTGCAAAGTGCGCCAACAAAGCGCCCATTGCGCGCGTGGCGGGTGGCGGGCTCGCAGGTGCGAGCACCTGCTCGCCCAAGGGTAGAGAGCACCTGTGCTTTTTGTATTGACTGCAACACATATAAGGAAACATTGGCTTTCGCCAATTAGCGATGTGGGACTAATCCCCATCTTTCTCCTTAACGCTATTTTGAGCACGACTTTAAACACTTAATTTCTCATTCACCCGTAATTGGTTTTGAGCAAATTAATAGTCTAGATTTATCTACGCGAAACGTAGATTTCGATTTTGAAGTCAAATATGACTTTCATCGATCGATGGTACTTTGATTTCGCCTCGCAAAATCATATCCAACAGATGGTAGCTCTTCACATCAATCCATTTCAAATCACTTACGATTGTCAGATTCCTCGTTTATTATGTGATACATCATGTCGTCCGTTGGATAAAGTTTGATCATTGTCATCACCTTCGTCTCCAATTCCTCCCCATTTGACCTTTTTATCGCTTCTGATTTTTTTTACCTAGTGCCTTCACCATGTCTTGTTGCACCAACAGGTCCTTAACCCTTCTTTGTCACAATCCGAAATTTTCAATTTTGTCGAACTTTACCAAATCGAACTTTGTAGAAGAGATCCCAGACATGATGTCTTGCCTCTGATGTCAATTGTTGAGACCACACTGTAGCAATAGAGAAGAATCATCGAAGAAGAAACCGAAGAGGAAGAGGAATTAAGAGAGGAGAGAAGATGACAATGAATTACTGTGGTTCAATGGTGTGTCTACTCCACAAACAGCAAAGAATTCTCTTTTTAGAATTACGTTTGGAGTTACAATGATTCTATATATACAACCCAGGTCATACAAGAAAATACGTGTCGTGGCACCTCCAACACTGAGCACGTCTTGGTCGTGCCCCTAGGCACACCCATGTCACGAGCATGCCATTTTCCTCAACATGGGTAGGCAATGTCCAATGGCATAACCGTGCCCATGCACACCTCAGCCAACACAGCTAAGCCGTGTCTGGTGGTATGGCCTTGCCTGTTCCTACCACAGTTGACACAACTAGGCCGTTTTGACGGCACAGCCATGCCAATCCCCTCTGAACTCGGCAAGACCTAGTTGCTCTTCTTGACATGGTTATGCCCTGTGCCAGCTAAATACGAGTCATCTTCAACAATTAGATACTTGGATTATAAAAAAAGGTTAAAATAAAATAAAAATAAAAATAGTTTGGTCTGAGAAGCTCCCCTAAAATAGAAATTAACTTTTTATTCTATATTATAAGAGATTATTTTCGTGACTTTTGAGAGTTAAACCTGATCCTTTATTATAAGAGAATTTTTTGGAATTCAAATTCATGACCTTCAATCACATACCAATAATTTTATTGTTACATCGAGGTTTCTTGTTTTATTAAAAATAAAATATTTGATAAAAAATAAAAGGACATCTTTTATTATTGTTTTCGTTAAAAAGATTTTTTTTAAAAACATAAAATAATACCCAACATATGTCTCATCTCAAATTATTGGGCTTAACAGTGAACTACGACTTAGCTACTTTAACATATGAAAATAAACTCGTTCAATTTTGATAAAGGTAAAATATTATGTGAAAAATTAAAATGACACTTTCAGTATCATTTTTGTCGAAAAACTCTTATTCTAACCTCTTATTGTAGCAATTATGACGTAATAGTTACCACTCATGGTAAAGCCGATATAGTTGTTACAACGTATTAAAATAAATTTGTTAGACTTAATTAAAATTGTTATACATGAAATAACTTGATCAAATTGATTAAACTTATCAAAATTATATATTTTAATTTAATAAGAATTACTTCATATTTTCTAACAACAACTACATCGACGACATAGTTATTATAATATTTGTAGTAGCTCTCATAAGTATTAGAGTATTAAAGATAGAAGCTATTGTCAATAACTGCCGTGGCCAATAGTTGCTGCAACAATATTGACTCAATTGTGTTCGAGTTGTAGAGATTTTGATTAATTTAAATAATTTTAATTAAATTAATTAAAAATATTTTTTTTATATAGCAGTGCTTTATATGTGTGTTTTGATTGAGTTGAGTTAGCTTATTTTAATACACATAAAGCCCATTAAATAAATAAACTCAAACAACTTATGAAAGATCAAATTCTTATTAGGTATCTAACCTCTCTCATGCAAAAAGATGTTATGTTAGAATAAAATATCTCTCGTGATTTATCTCTCTATATCTAACCGAGGGTACGACGATATTAGGCTATTTAGGATGAACATTATCACATTTTGCTCCAATGAACTAAGATTTGAAATTATTTACGAGAAATATTCATGAATAATATTCACGAATACAATTTGTGAGTCCAATGAACTAAGATTTGAAATTATTTACGAGAAATATTCATCAATAAATTTTTTATCAATGTAGAAAATAAATAAAAATGTTTAAAATGAACAAATACACTTATATTATTACATAATTTTTAAAATGTAAAAGTTTCAAACAAATTTAAATTGAGAGTTCGATAACATCCAAATAAACCAAGCTCAAGCTCATAAAATGAACAACCATTTCAACGATTCAGTTCATTTTAGACTCAGTTTGACTCGACTCGATTATTTTATCAAAAAAATTTTAACACCGTAAAATTTAACTTGACTCATTTAAGACTCTAATTTTAACATACACGATCATTCAAGAGAGTCGATTGGATGAGCCTCCGTGAGTGTTTTCCGAATTACTTTCATGGTTGATCTTTCATGCAATTGAATTAATGGGTTTAAAGAATTGGATATCCAAAGTTTAAAAAAAAATCCTCTTTGATTTTCACCATAAAAAGGACTGACCTCGTTGTCTGATAGCTCTGTTTGAGATGGCAAAAGACGATTCGCTCGCTCCCAGCGTCCCCGCAAACCCAGGTATCAGAACCTAACCGGATATGCAGCGGTAAATCACACTGGCAGACTTATCTCATCAAAATAAATCATATAATATCAGCTATCGAGAACATGATAGCTTTGCTTGAGAAACACAGAAAAGGAAAGGTTTAATTGTGAGAGACAGAGGTCGTGCCCACCCATCCTCCTTTAATATCAGATATTCATAAGCAGTCCACAAGTTGTTGTGCAATAATTATAAGCAGCCACATCACCCTCTATTAAAATTCGGTAGGTTCGGCCGATCCATAATCTTAATATCATTGGGTTCAATTCTATCTATCGATGAGAAACGAACTGTTTGATTGAATTAATCACGTGGTTGATAGTTGAGGCGAACATGGTCGTCATCGTTACCATTAAACCATTTTGGTAGTCTTGTGGCAACATGATTGATAGATAGGGAATAATTCTAACCATGCTGGTCCTTCCTCAACCTTGTGACCATTCCCACAATGAAATGCAACTAAAAGTATGGGAATAAACAGTCTTCCTTTATTTCTTAGGCCTACATGATTCATGGCATATTCGTCACTGAGACAACTTATCCCCGTAAAATAGTTCAAGAGAGACATTTCGAGAGCTCGGGAAAATTAATAAAGTAAAAAAAAAAAAGTATTTACAATATGATCCAAGTAGATCATCTAATGCATCTAAAAAAAAGTCGAGTAATGATACGTATAGTGAAAATGAATATCTCTATAAAATTTTAGCTGTCAATTGACGGGATGTCCGACGTCCGATCGCCGATCAGACACTATCAGTGGCCTCCGCCCACCGCCCCGACCAAACTATACCTTGAGAGGCATGGTGAACTCGTCGAGGATCGCTGCAATTACGATCTTGTATCATTTACCATCGATTTCGACGGTTCACCATTACCGGTGATCCTGACGGGTTCACCGTTCTTCCAAGGTATAATTTAATTTAGGACGGTGATCAGAGGTTGCCGATAGTGTCCAATCGACAATCGGACGTCGAACGTGTCCCGAGTGACGATCAAAATTTTTACTGAGACATTCACTTTCACTCTGTGCATATCATTTCTCAAGAAAGTCTTATAAAATTTTTAAAATATTTTATAATAAGAGTCTCCGGGCATCACCAATAAGAGTTCCTTCCCGGGGAAACTTTCTTCAGGCTGAGGGTGGGAGAGAGCTCCTTACTTTTTCGCAAGGCCCAGCTCCAAGTTCTTCTTTTCCTTTTTTTTCTTCTTCTTTTAATTAAAATTATTTTTTTTTTTTATTTTTATATATATATAATGAAAAAAAGTGAGACTAATAAAAGAGTTATAAGAGATTGTTTAATAGTGAAGATCGAGAAATATTTATTTTAAAAAAATTCATCCTAATTTTTAAAATCATCCTAATTTTTTAAAAAAAATCCTTATTTTTTGGGCAAATTATCTTTAAATCTTTACATGCATCTTAAATTAAACTTCAACGTTAGTCTCTATATAAGAAAAAATTTATTTTCACTATCCGCATATAAAATTTTAGAGTAATGATACGCACAGTGAAAGTGAATGCTTCAGTGAAAATTTTGACCGTCAATCGACGGCACGTCCGACGTCCGATCGTCGATCGGACACTACCGGCGGCCTTCGACCGCCGCCCCGAACCAAACTATACCCTGAGGGGCACGTTGAACCCGTCGGGGATCGCTACAATTACGATCTCGCATCATTGACCGTCGATTTCGATGGGTTCACCGTTGCCGGCGATCCTGACAAGTTCACCGTCCTCCCAAGTATAGTTTGATTCGGGACGGCAATCAGAGGTCGCCGGTGGTGTCCGATCGACGATCGAACATGCACACATTAACTGTACGTCATTCACTATAATTTTCACTCTCCCAAATTCACTCTTCAAATCATTTCCCAAAATTTTATTTACTTCAACTCTCTAATACATAATGATTTACTTAATCATTCTTATTTTTTAGATATAAAAATTTAAAATGAAATATAATTCTTCTTAAATTCAATATCATTTAATTAAAATCTAATATATTTTCCATCAAATTAAATAAGATTCATTTTCAAATCTAGTTGATCGAAAGTCAATCGGAACTACTCCAATTGATTATTGGGGAGTACTGATCGATTAAGAATTGATCAATAATTTATATTTGTTGCGAAAGAACATGACCTTTATTTTTTATAGATACATAAAATCTAAAAGTTTATATAATTATTCCTAAATTTAACACATTTAAATTAAAATTTAATATGTTTTTTTATTAAATTGAGCACAATTTTTTTTTCCTGATTGAGATTTCATACCGATTAATTCGCTTATGATGAATTGATTAAGTCATATTCGATTTAATAGAATATATGTTAGATTTTAATTAAATGATGTTAAATTTAGAAAAAAATATATTTTATTTTAAACTTTTCTAACTAAAAAAATGAGAATAATTAAATAAATTAATATGTATTACTGAGTTGCAAGGAGAAAACGAATTTTTTCTAACGCAAAAACTATGGAGAAAGTTTTAGAAAATAAAAGGGTATTTTTAGAAAATACTATTTTGAGTTTATGCAAAGAAAAATCATTAATGTTTATTATTTAGTTAATTTTTATTATTGTTAATATTTAGACAAATTAGTTTAAGTTAAAACTAGTCAATAAACACATTCCAACAATAATAGATCAAACAATTGCACACTGAAAAGAAGAAGATAAAGATGTTTGTCATTGCCATTGGAAGTAAAAGATCTCAAAAATCTTCGAGGACTCGGTTTCGAAAGATCAGTCTAAAGAACAGAAAAGAAAAATAAGCGAGAAAGACTGGCGAATTGCAAACACAGAGAAACATGAAGGTGCAATTGGTCTTTCGAGTGGCTTATTAGCATGCTAAATAGACAAGGAAACATGATACCTTTGGAGAGCTTCGTCTACTGTCCAGACGTCTCTCCCACCTGCACAAAATCAAGAAAAGAAAAATATTATTTCGGTATAAGATGGATATGTTGTAAGCTTTACATCGTAGTGAAACTCGGTGGATCGAGAGTTATAGCAAGTTAAATGTACCACATTCGATGGAAACACTGCATAGGGAGGAGGTCAAACTGCAGAGACCGGCAAGCGGCAAGGGGGTCTAAGTGAGGGAGCAAGCGAGAATCAAGGGCTGCAAGGAATTCTATGGACATAAACAGCAGATGGTCGATAGAGGTGGAAGATGCAGGTGATGATAATAGATGTGGTGCTTATAGAATTTTAAAAGGAACAGTAGGATGATTATCTGAAAGTGACAGAAGATGATGGATCGATAACCGGGATAATTTGGTCCTAACATTCCTACTGCTTCCTCTTGTGACCAAGTAGTCGACCTTATGACTTAACTTGCCTCCCTCCTCTCCTCTCCTCTCATCTGAAATACTCAGTCTTAAGACTTACAGTTCTACCTAACCACGATCATATGAATGACATCTTCTTACAGAAAATAACTGAATAAACATTTGAAATCGAAGAACTTTTGATTTATGTGGTAATTAGACATAGGAAGACTCGTATGCGAAAGTTATGTTAATACCTCTTGCTTGCTTTCCTTCTTTCCGCTAAAAGCCTTGTATCCACCGTAGAAGAGCAAACCCCAACCGGATAGACAGATAATTACCATCTGCAAAAGATAAATTATGATGTTACTAACATAGCTCGTATCAGGACAAACGAAAGTAAAATGCTCGGCCTGCTTGAATTTGACTTTTAAAAACAAATGGCACAAGCAAATAAAAGACTCGACGAAGTTCTATAAATGTCTCGATGCTAGCATCAGGAGAACTAGATGTACTAGGGAAACAAACTTAAATATTTTATTTCCCAAGACCAATCCATGTAATGATCTTAAAGCATGGACAATCAAATCGTCTCAAATACCATTTCATATTTCAGACAAAAGAGAAAGACAAGTGATTCTGTTCGAAGCACGTCCATATTCCATATCACACATCAAAAAGTTAGGATTGAGGGATGATGCCAAATGAAGATAATCAAAAGAACAACTCAAACTCTAGCAAGATAGCTCCTGAATTGATATTACTGACTATTACAAGATACAATACTGAGAAGATTGAAGAATAAAACAAATATTGAGATAGGGTAATGAAGTCAAAAGCCCAAGAATTTACATTAAGGTAATCACTTTGTAAATCCACTTAAAATAGGTGAAAATAAAAACTGGATCGCTAGCGAGATACACCTCCCGCATTTATGGCAATCCAACTTATTATGACGAAGCATTCTGTTTTCAAGCACAAATCATAGTCTGAGATTATAAACACACATATATTGTGTTATCAAGCAAATTCAAGTGTGTAAACTGGTAAGTCATAAAACAGAAGATCTAAACTCAATTTCACATGATTCCAAGATTCTTTCCTTATCTAAAAAGTTGTCATAACCTAGAAAACAATCTATTTAAGCTAAAAAAAAGAAGAAGTTGAACTCATGGAAAAGAACAGTTTTTTAGTAAATTTTGTGTTCCAGACTCATCAGATCTGGCTTTTCAAGTCACAATAAATAAATAACTAGTTTTATTAATCTGATTAATCTAGAAGCCAGTGATAAAGCCTTTAAAATTTCTCTTTTCTTATGATAAACAGGTATAACTATTTAGTTTGATTTGGGTTTCGAATAGCAGTAAAAGTATTTGAAACTTACATGTTCTTCCTTCCACTTAGAAGGGCTGAGTGGATCTTCCCAAAAGTTAACCTTTGGAGGTCCATGATGATCTACAGAGATTGAGGTCGAGTATTAAACTAAGAAGTCTATACAGCTATATCATAGAATGACTGTAGTTAAAGTATGAAATAAAATAAACACCTTCAAAACAAATTCAGAAAACAAAATTAAGAATAAAGTCAAAATCAGGACTCAGCATTAATTAAGAAGGCAGCAGGTTTGAATGCAAGTTCAACTTGAATAAATGCACATTAAAAGTTGATGTATTAGTATTTACAAAAGAGTTAAGCCTTGTTTTTTATTTGTTGTTTCGAGAAGAACAAAAGGAACTTTGATACTCAAGGCAATAGGCAAATCAAGAATACTGGATACAGATTCTTGTAGCAGAGATCTTAAAAAAATTATCTATCATGGAATTGAATTCACTGTATAATCTAATGATCTGTGGGCCTATTTTGAATAAGAAATTAGACTTAATTACCATCAACTCTATTGATCATCATCGCAATGCATTATCTTTTGGACTGCCTTAGATTAAATTTTCATTTTGCAGTTATCCAATTGTCTTCGAGTCATGATATCATCGTGTTCTTACTTCCATTCTTTCCTCATATTTCTTACTTCCATCAAAATTGAATTTTATTAACTAAGATAATAAAGCAAACAGCCAAATCAAACTCCAACTTAGAAGCCAAACCCTAACTTTAGTTACAGAGAACCATCGGCACTTGGCAATCATGCAAACCAGAGATAGTCAAAAGGAATTTAGGACCTAAAGAATCCCATAAAAACTATTGATGGAAAATCAAGAGATTCAGATCAGATCCTTTGAGCCACATCCTATAGAATCCCCTAGAAACCACAGATTGACGAACAAGATAAAAGTGTCTAAGCAATCGTGATGAAGAGGCGCAACAGGTAGTCGTCCGAGTGACGAATCTAAAATGCCGATGTACTGAAGAGGAACGAAGGGTATAGTAGACCAACCTCCGCCTCCGGCTAAGCCCCTGCGCGGGACGAGCCTCGCCGCCTGCGAGGCCGCCGACGAACGGGAGATGGAGAAAGCCGATGCCTTGATCGCCGCCCGTGCCGCCATTAGTGTCGATCGGTGTCCCTTTCGCTCCCAGAGAGTTACCCAACAAAATCTAGGGTTACTGGATTTCGCACCAGAGCAAATTGTTATTACCACTACTAAAATATTTTAATTTAATACAAACTCATAATTAAAATGTCTAAATTAAGCTGTGTGAATCAAACTCAACGCGGTTCAGGTTGACTTTTCGGCATTCCACTGAACCGTAATTTTTCAGTATCTAACTTTTGTAATATCAAAAATCATACTGTATATGCCCCCGCGGGTACGACACGATTGGTAATCGCTCATTTGGATGATCTCTTACTGTTCGGGTTCGATTTTTTCCTAGTAGAGCGCGCATTATGCTGACGGAAGAAATCGCCACAGACTACTACGTGGTCGGGCCATCGGGTACCGATATCATCAGTGGTGAAGTCGTCACGTGTCTCCATCCCCCGATTTACCCACGTTGACCGGTGGAGACTCTCGTTGAAGGTTGTGGGACAGGGCCGGTCAGTCAAACGGATTAGTTGGGCGCAAGCCTGAATACCCTTTGTAAATTAAAAAAAAATCATACTGTATGCGCCTAGGGCTAGGGTGAACGATTAATCTCATATATTTATAATTTAATTTTTAATTATGATATATTTTATAATAATTTTTTTTCAAATAAGATGTGAATCCTAAAATATTAGGTTTCTAGATCGTTCATCATGAACACCTTTTGATTTATTCAAACGGTCGATTGAAAACTTTTATACGATCGAATTGATCATCCATGAATCGATATTACTAATCTCGTTAATAGGAAAAAAAACATAGCACAGGTTATTATATGTATTTGTGTACTTAAATTTATTTATTTTTATATAAATTAAATCTTCCATCTGTACTTAAATTTATCTTTCTTAATATCCATGAATTTTCTTGTTTTTTAATCAAAATTTTGTTTTACCCATTTAAAAATTCACAGTAAAACGTTATCAAATTCAAATATGGGTATACCAGTAGATTAAAAGATTATAGAAATATATTGGTATTATTTTGAAATAATTCAAAATTTTCTAAGTTCCTTTATTAGTTCAATTTTGAATAAAATAAATTCATTGGCAAAGAAAAATTATATCAATTAAAATTAAAATTAATATATTTATGTTAACCTCATTAATATATATATCATCTGAATTCGATAAAGTAAATTTTTTAAACTCGTAAAGGTTTTAAAAAATTCATCACAAGTTTCTTATATAAAATAAAACAATAATACTCACGAGTTCTAAAATTCCTCTAATTCAAAAATTATCAATTTTTTAAATTTTTAACTCATCTGAAAAATTATCAAACTTTTAAATTTTTAAATAGAGGTTTGGTATACATTCGACAATAAAAATGATAATAAATTTTGATTAAAAAATTTATAGATTTAGTGATAATCCAATGAGGGTTAGGTTATAAAATCAGGAATATCATATTCATAATTTAATTTTGATTCTCGTATACCAAGCATCATAAATGGGAATGAACCTGCCTTCTAAACCCGTTTACCAAGCGCCGCCTAAATATATCAATCAATTTGTCTGAAACTATGAAATATATCTAAAAAATTTCGAATCTCTTCGAATCAAAACTTTACAATATATATATATACATATATACATATATTGTGTGTCTTATCTTGTGCGCTCGTGCACACCCATCTCTTAATCAATCGGTAAATCGATTGAGAGAATCATAAATCGATCAGGGCATATCCACGCATACATGCCTCAAATCGATTGGAGATTTTCCCAATTGATTGGGATTGGTGGCTGAATTTTCAGCCACCAATCAATTGGGAAAGTCTTGAGAAAGTTATTAATCGATGTCGTGATGTTTTGAATCGATTCGGGACATAGTGTCACATTGGATTTTGATCGTAATCTGGCCGGAATTCAGTTATGGTCCCCTTAGGATTCATCTTTTATCCTGGGATTATAGTTTAAGTCGGACCAGACTGTCAGAGGTCGTTGATACTAGGCTTCCAGGCGCACATAGGCGACACTAGGCAGCCACCCTTATCCTCTATCAATCGGTCGAGTGTCGTACGCTGTCACGTACAGAGTATATATCGTCCGATTAATCTTGAGACAAAGGGCTCTTTCCTTAATTTATCCTCATAGTTATGCAATGGAAGAGTGATTAGTTATCATTCTAGATATCTATGATTCGATCTTCAATTATGATGTATTTTATTAAATTTTTTTTCTAAACGGAACGTAAATCTTAAGACGTTGGATTTCTGAATTGTCTACCATGAATATTTTTAATTTACTCTAATAACCGATAAAAAAATTTTATAGAACCAAATCGTCTAAGATTCAACGTTACATTAAACATTACGAGTGTATGCATGAGTGTATCCGAATATAACAAGTAATATATCGATGATTAATTAATCATTTAAAATGAAGAAATCATGTAACTGGTAGCTCCGGTTACATGATTCAGTTAGAAACATTGAAGAAATCTAATCCGGGGTTAGTTATTTTTTTTTTTAATTGGGCCGGTTCGGTCCGACCTAGATTTTGCTCCGAAGCAACATCCGGTCCGATAGGAACAGCTTGTCCGGGATCCAACGTTGACGTTCCGTGTTTGAAATCACTAGCTCACGAAAGAAATCCCCTGCTGCAAGCAAAGTCCGAAGAAGTCGTGTTACCCATTTCACGCGTCTCGCTCCTCGCGTCGCCGACGATCGGGAAGGAAGCGCCGCCGTCCTGCCGACCGAGTCCCTGAACCCAGCTTGCCCCTACTCTGATGGAGGTGCTCAAGAGACGCCGGGAGAAGGTACTCTTGTAAACATCGAGGTGTTTTTTTCGTCGCCTTTTGCTGACTGCAAAGTTGATTTATGGAGGAAAGTTTAAAATTTTGACATAGAATTCACCGTGAATTCGTTTCATCGGTTCCGATCGTGAATCGCCTATCGGACTGAGCTAATTACGAGCTCGTGGTTTTTCTGAGCCAATAAGTGCACTCTCAGCTTGATGCCTAAAAGGGTCGTCTTCGCCTTCGAGTTGCTTGAATCACGGGGATAGTGCGCTTGTTCTGGTTTGCGAATCTTTGATGAGCGAAGAGCAGGGAATATGCGTGCTTATTTTCGCTTAGGCGATGGAATTAAGAAAAGCTTCTGAATACATGTTTGACGATCATGGTTATCAAATTTCGCAATGCTTCTTGTAGGTTAAAACTTTGAATATCACTATGACTTCACTTTGCAGTTGCTGATGTCAAGTACATTTTTTTTCTTTCATCCTGCATCTACATTTTTTTTCTTTGTAATACAAGACGCGCAGAGTACAGAGAGGAATCCTACTTGACTATAGAAATATAAACATAGATGTTGACCGTATTATTGCAAGTTTTTTCCTTTGTTTCGAGAGTGTAACTTGTTTCTCATTTGACATTTATGTTCATGTATTGAAGAAAATTGTTTAAAATATTCACTAATATATACGTTTCTTCTTTCACTTTTTGCTCAGATTTGACAATTCAAAGGAAGTGAAGGAGCATAAAATGGGTGGTAATAATAATGAAGTAGCTAATGAAGCAGCTCGCGACATGAAAAAGTTGGACATCATTGATTATGAAGCCTCACAAGTTAGTTCTTCTCCAATTATATAACAAAGTGATCTTATGAAACACAACTTTAATGTTCTTTAGTTCTTAGTTAGTGTGACTATTTTTAACTCTTCACTTATGCATGAGTTATCAAACTTGGAACCGTGGAACTATTGTTTCTGAAAAGGCTATTTGACAAGTTCTTTGAATATGTTGGATACTGGAAATCTTAACTATGGTTGTTGACAATTTGAAGTTTTGAACTGATGAGAAGGTGAAAAACATAAGCTGTAAAGCTTCTTGTTGCTCATCTGCTTTTCTTTTCCTCACATTATTTGGTAAATTTTGCTCACCTAGCTACTTGAGGGTCTTCGAGAGTTTGCCTATTAGTAAAAGCCACTTGATCACCCATTGTTGGGAGAGGATGATTGTGTTAAGTTAAGGCTGCCAATATAATCTCTTCTTTTACATGGATATTGTAAAGGAAAGCTGCATAGCACCAACACAACTTTGCCATTTGACTGGAACAATTAGAAAACCAACCACGGCCCGATCTGCATACTTATGGGGTCCAATAATACTACTTTGACTTTGTGGTCTATTCCTCACAATGGATTATATCTTTTAAAATGATATGTCTTTAAATTTCTTTGCTATGTGATTTTGATAAGAAATGTTGGGCAACATTGAAATACCAAAGCTTTCTTTGTTTTAGTTACTTTTGCTGTTTGTCTTTCTACCATTCTCTTACTTTGTAATTTGCATACATGGAAGAGATGTTAAAATTTGAAAGTTTGAATTATAGGTAAATTCAACTACAGAAAAAAATGATGCCAAGTTATTGGACAGCAACAATAAAGTGATCATGTCTCAGACTACAGAAATTGATGACGAAGAGGCTCAAGCACATGGTCCTCCTTTAAATGGATCTGCAGGTATCATGCAATATTCTTGTATTTGATCATGGTAGATGTTGACTGTTGAGATGCTTGCTGTTGCTTTGCTTGGATTCGTGTGACACCCTGTTCTCTGTCTAGCATGAATTGTAATGCTATTGGCAATCAATCATCTCTGCTGTTTATAGATTTCCCAACCCATTGGACCTGATGGCACATATTTCCTTGAAACATAACTCACTCAGGATTAGTTATCTTCTGTACTAGTGTTCTCTTGGTAGGATTTATATGCCAAATTGAATAAGAGTAGCATTAGTTAAATTTAACTTTAAGTTCTGCTACTAGCAGCCATATGCAGCATGAGACTGGCTGTCTTGAAACATGGTGCTATTATCTTAACATTAGATTAGAGTCTCGGGTTAATTCCGGTCGTACCTATGAGGATTGAGTACACAGAAATATTTGCCTTTTTTATAATAACTGTGTTGTTTCTGACTTTATTAATCAAATATGGACTACTTGTATACAAATATTTGGCTGTGGATTTCCTTAGTCTTTTCTGTTACGTTTGCACTGGTTAATCTTTATAGCTAAACTGCTTTGACTTGATTCTTGGACATAGTTTCTAATTACGTATGACAAGCTTTGCATTGTTTGAATATTTTCCTTTGTTTTAAATCTTCTCTGGTGTTTTTTGGAATCAGAATCTGCAAAAAAAAAGAAGAAGAAAAGCAAACCAAAGTGAGTGTTGTCTAGCTGTCTAGCCACTGAAGTTTGCAAGTATTTCTTTCATTGTGATTTTCCTTAATTGTTTTGTGCTTGTCAGGAAAAAGAAGGAACCACTTCAACAAACTAATCCACCTTCAATTCCTGTTGATGAACTTTTCCCTTCAGGGGAATTCCCTGAGGGTGAAATCCAACAATACAAGGACGAGTAAGTTTACTTTTCCAGCCTAATTGCCCATGGAGCAAAAGTGAATTTCATGAGCAAGCAAAATCTTCACATAATATCCTCTTACATTAGATTTGTGATCAATGACGATTTTTTTGGTTAGATATATTTTCAAAATTAAGGATTTTTTTTTTCTTATTAAGAGAAGATTATAGCAAGTACCTGCATGAACTATGGCTTTCACCAAACAAAATGTGAGGGATGAGCATTTAATCTCCTGATCATGATGCCTAAATCATGACAGTTTGGATCAAGCAATGGGTTATTGTGAGCTGTTTCTGTAACAGAATTATATTGTGTTGGTCTTGTTGCAGAACCATGGTTCCATTGCTGGATATTGTTTGATACATCTCTCCATATTTGATTTTAGTTTCTGTGGATTTAATTTGACGTTGCACATAAAGTATGTTTCTTTTTTTATCTGATCATAACTCAGAAGTATTTCTCTCTTTAGCCTTTTTTTTTTTCTGTTCAGTTGTCAAAGTTTTCTTTAGTTGTCAGTTTACCTGTATCAGTTGGAATACAGTTTGAATCAAGATTATGTCTTTCTTCTCCAAAAATAGATAAAGCAACTTGTGTGTGTGTGTGTGTGTGTGTGAGAGAGAGAGAGAGAGATTTACAAGTACGAATAATCGAAAGCATTAGAACATTGTCATGCAGAGTGGACAGATGATTATCCTTCCAATATGTATACTTCATTTATTCATATTATATTTCCTATACTTTAATATTATGGAACTGTAACCTGTAATTGATTAATAAGCTCCCACAATGCATAAGTAATTGATAGAGTTGTTTTCTAGTAACCTCTGGAGGACAACATCGGAAGAGAAAAGAGAGCTCGAGCGTCTTGAGAAGCCAATGTATAATTCAGTCCGTCGGCAGCAGAAGTTCATAGACAGGTAAAGTTTCAAGCATGCTTCTGGCATTAAGAAGATGCCAAGTGTAAATTATAATTGATCTTCCGAAATAGGACCCCAAATTAGATTTTGGATTTACCATGTACATGATTTTGGTGTTCAGGTTCGGAAATACATGAGGAGTATTTTGAAGCCTGGCATGTTAATGACTGATATATGTGAAACCTTAGAAAATATGGTTAGGAAATTAATCAAAGAAGATGGCCTCCAAGCAGGAATTGCTTTTCCAACAGGATGCTCCCTGAACTGGTAAGATTCTCATTGTTATATTTCTTTGTTTTGTTTTTTGATCATCTTGCATATTGTCTTTTCTTTTTCTAGGGTTGCAGCTCATTGGACCCCAAATTCTGGTGACAAAACTGTACTCCAGTACGATGACGTCATGAAATTAGATTTTGGAACACACATTGATGGTAATGCTAGTTGTTTTACTTTTTTTTTTCTAACCCTGTTTATCTACATCTTCACTGCATATTCATTTCTGATATATAGATGTTCCCGAAGATTCTATCACTAACTACATTGATTTGGTGATATCTCAGGGCGCATAGTTGATAGTGCTTTTACAGTGGCATTTAATCCCATGTTTAATCCACTACTTGAAGCGTCTAGAGAAGCTACAAACGCTGGAGTTAAGGTAACTCATAAAAGTTTCAGATGCCTGTTCTGATAAGATTCAGTGTTCTAGTGCTCAGGGACTAGTGTTTGTGTTGAATGTTTCACTAAAATTACTTAAAATATTTACTCGATTATTTTTCATTAATCAAGTAAACTATTTCATGATAATTCGTTGTTTCTTCTTTTTATTAGATGATGGCATGCTTATTCTCACATATGCAGGAAGCTGGAATAGATGTGCGATTATGTGATGTTGGTGCTGCAATCCAAGAGGTCATGGAATCATATGAGGTTGAAATCAATGGCAAAGTGTTTCAAGGTATTCGATAATACTCTGATATGGAAGCCTCAACTGTCTCAATCTGTACTTACTTTGGTTTTCTTTCCTGCAGTTAAAAGTGTTCGGAACTTGAACGGGCACAGCATTGGGCCATACCAAATTCATGCTGAAAAGTCTGTTCCAATCGTCAAGGGAGGAGAGCAAACAAAGATGGAGGAAGGTGAATTTTTTGCAATCGAAACTTTCGCTTCAACAGGTAAATCATCAAATCTGCAATCTTTTGACATTAAGAATTCAGAAATTGCTAACTAGTGTTCAGCATTTTTATATCGTTTGACTTGTTAAAATATTATCTGTTCATCAAATTATATTTACTGCAATTAAAGAGTAAACAATTTGTAATTTCTTAGATGCTTTGTTTTATTCGAGGACAGGCAGTAGGAGAGAAATTAAATAGAGTGAAAAGAAAAGAATTTATTACTTTTTTGTTTTTTTTCCATGCTTAAATTTCATTTTCCTCCATTTCTGTAGGAAAAGGCTACGTCAGAGAGGATTTGGAGTGCAGCCATTACATGAAAAACTTCGATGTCGGACACATTCCGCTGAGGTTGCCTCGAGCAAAGCAGCTTCTTGTTACAATTAACAAAAACTTCTCAACATTGGCCTTCTGTCGGCGTTACTTGGATCGTCTCGGAGAGACCAAGTATCTTATGGCACTGAAGAATTTGTGCGATACCGGAATTGTGCAGGTACATGTTCTATCAGAAGTTTTTCAATAATTTGATTCGACGAGGTCTGGTTATTACTGTTGTGTGTAAACTCTCTTGTGCCAGAATCTACTACTTTGGTTGATTCTATTTAGCTATTTTCTCGCATTACCAGTTATGATCTGCCCTTGGCAACCTTCTTTCGATCTTATGGAGATTCTAAATCCTTACTGCTATTTACCAATTTCTTTCTCACCGAGAAATTTTCTGCAGCCATGCCCTCCTGTTTGCGACGTGAAGGGAAGCTATGTGTCACAGTTTGAGCACACAATCTTACTTCGGCCGACATGTAAAGAAGTCATCTCCCGGGGCGACGACTACTGACCATCCTAGAAGCTAGCTATTGCCATCCTCTTCTAAAATTTCTTGTTGTAAGATCTCAACTTTATATTCTATATCGTAACCAATACTTTATCCAGTGTGCTTCGTACCGGAGAGGAGAAAGTGTTACTTGTCTGTGCTTCATACAATTAGGAATATATCCTTTTCTACCTGGATAATAAAATTAGTATGCACTCAATCATTATTGATTCTATTATACAATTTATCTTTCACAATTCTTATGGTAAAAAACACTTCTTCTACTATACTCATTGTCGTAACTGATAGAATTAATATTACTATTAAAAACTTATAAACCAACGGGTATATGATATTTTTTTTAACCTAACTAACTTTTCTAAAATATCACTAAGGTCTTTCCATTCTTAAAATGGTTTGTTAGAATATATATTAAATATATAAGTTTCAAGTTAATCGTCAAGTATGTGTAGATTAAATCTTAAAAAATATGATAAATGGTTTGTTAGAATATATATCAAATATATAAGTTTCAAGTTAATCGTCTTGTATGCGTAGATTAAATCTTAAAAAATATGATAGATAAAATTCAGATAGCTTCATCATTGAATTTTTTAGAGGAAGCAGTACAATGGAAAAGTATTTTGATCCCGGCCTAGCTTACGGGGGCTCGACCGACTAGCCTGACGCCACGCGCCCAAGGGGCCCATGAGCCACGTCGACTGGAGGCAGCCCGAGCCACCCATGGGACCCCTGAGACCTGACTGCCCGACATCGGGGCGGGTCAGGCGGGCAGACGCCAAGCGTCTCTTGACTCGGTCAACGGGCCGACTACTCGACCAGGGCTAGGGCTGGCAGGCCAGTCCCCAACGTCCCGTAGGTCGGACACTCAACCAAGAGAGCTAAAAGAGGAAAGACAGTCACAACTCAACGACCCCCTAATCATGACGTACCCTTGCGTTACTCAATGATTTTACACCCGTCTTGGCCGACATCACTCAGGCCCGTCGGTCGAAAAGCGGTCCCCAAACCAATCATTCCTTACGCCACCTTCAGGACATCGTCGGTACAACCATGATAAGGGGGTCAGCGCGAGCCTTACTTATTTATGGCCTGTGTCGCAGATGTGTCGATGACATTGTACTACCGTACTACACGAGCACCCCGCGCCATGCTGCGGCACCGATCGTTGCTCTCCCATGAGCTGACAAGCACCATACCCCTGTCCCATTGACACAAACAGGGGTTGTCAGCTCCCCCGGCTATATAAGCTCCTCCTTTCTTCCTCCCGCATGTATACGCACTCACACTCTCCTCTACTGCATTTCCTTTAGTTTTCTTATATTCCCGCGGACACTGACTTGACCGGAGGCCGGGGAAGTTCTCCGGCGGGTTTGCTAATGGCCACCTTCTCACAAGTCAGAGCTAGGTCAACAACTCGTGACACTTGGGAGACCATCTAGCCCTTGGGACTTCCACCTCGCTTCGCGACAGGATCATATTTTTTTCTAACAAATTATAGAATCACGTAATCAAAGTTGCTGAATACTTAAATCTAGTATGTAATTTTTTAACTTATCAAGTCAGGTATTTCATATCCATTTTGCATCTCTGCATTTACTCGTGCCTATTTGGATTGATTGCTGCAGTATAACAATCGATTAAAAAACTCATTTCGAAATAATGTTGAGAGATTAGATAAGAATATATGATTTAATTTCATATCATTATGAGATTTCTAAGTCTATCTCTTACACATTATTTCAATATTTCATAATCTTTGTTAATTTAAAATTTTCCTATCATATTTAGGGGGCGCTTGGTAAGCGGATTTAGAAGACAGGAATGAAAATGAAATCTATTTCATTCCCATTTATGATGCTTGATATATGAGAATCAGAATTAAAATATGGATATGATATCCCTGATTTTATAATACAGTTCTCAATAGGTTATCACTAAATTCATAAATCCTTCAATCAAAATTCGTTATCATTTCTATTGTTGAATGTATACCAAGCGCTCCCTTAGTAATTCGATTGTTTTTTTTTTTCAATTGAGCCGGTTCGGTACGACATAGATTTTGCTCCGAACCAACATCCGGTCCGATAAAAAGGCGACGGGTCCTCACCGTTCGATGCCGGATCTGCTTGTTCTCGATCCAACGGTGACGCTCCGTGCTTGAAATCCCTAACTCACAAAGGAAATCACCTGCTGCAAGCAAAATCCGAAGTGGCGTTACCCATTTCACGCGTCTCGCTCCTCGCGTCGCCGACGATCGGGAAAGAAGCGCCGCCGTCCTGCCAACCGAGTCCCCGCACCCAGCTTGCTCCTACTCTGACGGAGGTGCTCAAGAGACGCCGGGAGAAGGTACTACATCGAGGTGTTTTTTTTTGTACCCATTTGCTGACTGCAAAGTTGATTTATGGAGGAAAGTTTAAATTTTGGTCATAGAATTCACCTTGAATTCGTTTCATCAGTTCCGATCGTGAATCGCCTATCGGACTGAGCGAATTATGAGCTCGTGGTTGACCTGAGCCAATAAGTGCACTCTCAGTTTGATACCTAAAAGGGTCGTCTTCGCCTTCGAGTTGCTTGAATCATGGGGATATTGCGCTTGTTCTGGTTTGCTAATGTTTGATGAGCGAAGAGCAGGAAATATGCGTGCTTATTTCCGCTTAGGTGATGGAATTAAGAAAAGCTTCTGAATAAATGTTTGACGATCATGGTTATCAAATTTCGCAATGCTTCTTGTAGTTTGAAACTTTGAATATCACTATGACTTCACTTTGCAGTTGCTGATGTCAAGTACATTTTTTGTCTTTCATCCTGGATCTATATTTTTTTTTCTCTGTAATTCAAGATGCGCAGAATACAGAGAGGAATCCTAGTTGGCTATAGAAATATAAACATAGATGTTGACCATATTATTGCAAGTTTTTTTCCCTTTGTTTTGAGAGTGCAACTTGTTTCTCATTTGACATTTATGTTCATGTATTGAAGAAAATTGTTTAAAAAAAATCACTAATATATACGTTTCTTCTTTCACCTGTTGGTCAGATTTGACAATTCAAAGGAAGTGAAGGAGGATAAAATGGGTGGTAATAATAATGAAGTAGCTAATGAAGCAGCTCGCGAAATGAAAAAGTTGGACATCATTGATTATGAAGCCTCACAAGTTAGTTATTCTGTGATTTTATGAAACACAACTTTGATGTTCTTTGATTGTTAGTTTGTATGACTATTTTTAACTCTTCTATTATGCATGAGTTTTCAAACTTGGAACTGTGGAACTATTGTTTCTGAAAAGACTATTGGTCAATTTCTTAGAATATGTTGGATACTGGAAATCTTAACTACGGTTGTTGACAATGTGAGGTTTTGAACTGATGAGAAGGTGAAAAATATAAGCTGTAAAGCTTCTTGTTGCTCATCTACTTTTCCTTTCCCCACATTTATTTGGTAAATTTCGCTCACCTAGCTACTTGAGGGTCTTCGAGAGTTTGCCTATTAGTAAAAGCCACTTGATCGCCCATTGTTGGGAGAGGATGATTGTGCTAAGTTAAGCGCTGCCAATATAATCTCTTCTTTTACATGGATATTGTGAAGAAAAGCTGCATAGCACCAACACAACTTTGCTATTTGACTGGGACAATTAGAAAACCAACCACAGCCCAATCTGGATACTGATGGGGTCTAATAAGACTGCTTTGACTGTGTGGTCTATTCCTCACAATGGATTATATCTTTTAAAATGATATGTCTTTAAATTTCTTTGCTATGTGATTTTGATCCGAAATGTTGTGCAACATTGAAATACCAAAGCTTTCTTTGTTTTAGTTACTTTTGCCGTTTGTCTTTCTACCATTCTCTTACTTTGTAATTTGTATACATGGAAGAGATGTTAAAATCTGAAAGTTTGAATTACAGGTAAATGCAACTACCGAAAAAAAAGATGCCAAATTATTGGACAGCGACAGTAAAATGATCATGTCTCAGACTGCAGAAAATGATGATGAAGAGGCTCAGGCAGGTGGTTCTCCTTTAAATGGATCTGCAGGTATCATGCAATATTCTTGTATTTGATCATGGTAGATGTTGATTGTTGAGATGCTTGCTGTTGCTTTTCTTGGATTCATGTGGCACCCTGTACTCTGTCTAGCATGAATTGTCATGCTATTGGCAATCAATCATCTCTGCTGTTTATAGATTTCCCGACCCATCGGACCTGATGGCACATATTTCCTTGAAACATAACTCACTTGGGATTAGTTTTCTGTCATAGTGTTCTCTTGGTAGGATTTATATGCTAAATTGAATAAGAGTAGCATTAGATAAATTTAACTTCAAGTTCTGCCACTAGCAGCCACATGCAGCATGAGACTGGCTGCCTTGAAACATGGTGCTGTTATCTTAATATTATATTAGTCTCCAGTTAATTCTGATGTTACTTATGAGCATTGAGTATTCAGAAATATCTGCCGTTTTTTTATATTAACAGTGTTGTTTCTGAATTTATTAATCATATATGGACTACGTGTATACAAATATTTGGCTGTGGATTTCCTTAGTCTTTTCTGTTACATATGCCGCTGGTTAATCTTTATAGCTAAGCTGCTTTGACTTGATCTTGAACAGTTTCTAAATATGTATGACAAGCTTTGCATTGTTTGAATATTTTCCTTTGTTTTAAATCATCTCTGGTGTTTCTTGGAATCAGAATCTGCAAAGAAAAAGAAGAAGAAAAGCAAAGCAAAGTGAGTGCTGTCTAGCCACTGAAGTTTGCAAGTATTTGTTTCATTGTGATTTTCCGTAATTGTTTTGTGCTTGTCAGGAAAAAGAAGGAACCACTTCAACAAACTAATCCACCTTCAATTCCTGTTGATGAACTTTTCCCTTCAGGGGAATTCCCTGAGGGTGAAATCCAACAATATAAGGACGAGTAAGTTTACTTTTCCAGCCTAATTGCACATGGAGCAAAAGTGAATTTCATGAGCAAGCAAAATCTTCACATAATATCCTCTTACACTAGATTTGTGATCAATGGCGATTTCTTTGGTTAGATATGTTTTCAAAATTAATGATATTTTAATATTTTTTTCTTATTAAGAAAAGATTTTAGCAAGTATCTGCATTAACTGTGGCTTTCACCATGCAAAATGAAAGGGATGAGCATTTAATCTCCTGATCATGATGCCTAAATCATGAGAGTTTGGATCAAGCAATGGGTTATTGTGAACTGTTTCTGTAACAGAATTGTCTTGAGTTGGTCTTGTTCTGGAACCATGGTTCCTTTGCTGGATATTGTTTGATACATCTCTCCATATTTGATTTTAGTTTCTGTGGATTTAATTTGAAGTTACACATAAAGTCTGTTTCTTTTTTTCTTATCTGATCATAACTCAGAAGTATTTCTCTCTTAAGTCTTTTTTTTTTCTTTTCAGTTTTCAAAGTTTTCTTTAGTTGTCAGTTTACCTGTATCAGTTGGATACAGTTTGAATCAAGGATATGTCTTTCTTCTCCAAAAATAGATAAAGCAACTTGTAGGAACCAAGTAGCTTTGTTGGTAAGGTCCTTGCAAGTTGTTATTAAGGTTTTGCATTTGTATCCCACCTGCAGGGATTGACCCTTTCCGTTCCGTTAATAGAAAAAGATTTTGCAAATTGTTTGTGCCAAGTGCCAAATTGTGTGTGTGTGTTACAAGTATGAATAATTGAAAAAGTATTAGAACATTGTCACGCAGAGTGGACAGATGATTATCCTTCCAATATGTATACTTCATTTATTCATATTATATTTCCTTGTGTGTGTGTGAATTTACAAGTATGAATAATTGAAAAAAGTATTAGAACATTGTCACGCAGAGTGGACAGATGATTATCCTTCCAATATATATACTTCATTTATTCATATTATATTTCCTAAACTTTAATATTATGGAACTGTAACCTGTAATTGATTAATATGCTTCCACAATGCATAAGTAATCGAGAGTGTTGTTTTCTAGTAACCTCTGGAGGACAACATCTGAAGAGAAAAGAGAGATCGAGCGTCTTGAGAAGCCAATGTATAATTCAGTCCGTCGAGCAGCAGAAGTTCATAGACAGGTAAAGTTTCAAGCTTGCTTCTGGCACTAAGAAGATGCCAAGTGTAAATTATAATTGATCTTTCGAAATAGGACCCCAAATTAGATTTTGGGATTTACCGTGTACATGATTTTGGTGTTCAGGTTCGGAAATACATGAGGAGTATTTTGAAGCCTGGCATGTTAATGACTGATCTATGTGAAACCTTAGAAAATATGGTTAGGAAATTAATCAAAGAAGATGGCCTCCAAGCAGGAATTGCCTTTCCAACAGGATGCTCCCTGAACTGGTAAGATTCTCATTCTTATATTTCTTTTGTTTTGTTTTTTGATCATCTTGCATATTGTCTTTTCTTTTTCTAGGGTTGCAGCTCATTGGACCCCAAATTCTGGTGACAAAACTGTACTCCAGTACGATGATGTCATGAAATTAGATTTTGGAACACACATTGATGGTGATGCTAGTTGTTTTACTTTTTTTTTTCTTAACCCTGTTTATCTACATCTTCACTACATATTCATTTCTGATATATAGATGTTCCCGAAGATTCTATCACTAACTACATTGATTTGGTGATATCTCAGGGCGCATAGTTGATTGTGCTTTTACTGTAGCATTTAATCCCATGTTTAATCCACTACTTGAAGCGTCTAGAGAAGCTACAAACGCTGGAGTTAAGGTAACTCATAAAAGTTTCAGATGTCTGTTCCGATAAGATTTCAGTGTTCTAGTGCTCAGCACTAGTGTTTTGGGTTGATATTTACTCGATTATGTTTTAATCATCAAGTAAACTATTTCATGATAATTCGCTGTTTCTTCTTTTTATTAGATGATGCCATTCTTATTCTCACATATGCAGGAAGCTGGAATAGATGTGCGATTATGTGATGTTGGTGCTGCAATCCAAGAGGTCATGGAATCATATGAGGTTGAAATCAATGGCAAAGTGTTTCAAGGTATTCGATAATACTCTGATATGGAAGCCTCAACTCTCTCAATCTGTACTTACTTTGGTTTTCTTTCCTGCAGTTAAAAGTGTCCGGAACTTGAACGGGCACAGCATTGGGCCATACCAAATTCATGCTGGAAAGTCTGTTCCAATCGTCAAGGGAGGAGAGCAAACAAAGATGGAGGAAGGTGAATTTTTTGCAATCGAAACTTTCGCTTCAACAGGTAAATCATCAAATTTGCAATTTTTTTACATTAAGAATTCAGAAATTGCTAACTAGTGTTAAAATATCATCTGTTCATCAAATATAGTGAAATGAAATGGCATATATTATTGTAGTTCCTTTTTTTTTCTTCTTTATTACTTTTTTCTATTTTTTTTTAGATGCTTAAATTTCATTGTCCTCCATTTCTGTAGGAAAAGGCTATGTCAGAGAGGATTTGGAGTGCAGCCATTACATGAAAAATTTCGACGTGGGACATATTCCGCTGAGGTTGCCTCGAGCAAAGCAGCTTCTTGTTACAATTAACAAAAACTTCTCAACATTGGCCTTCTGCCGGCGTTACTTGGATCGTCTCGGAGAGACCAAGTATCTTATGGCACTGAAGAATTTGTGCGATACCAATATTGTGCAGGTACAAATTCTATCAGACGGTTTTGATTGATTTCATTTAGAGAAGTTTTTCAAGAATTTGATTCAACAAGGTCTCGCATTACCAGTGATGTTCTGCCCTTGGCAACCTTCTTTGGTGAACTTCGTAATGCTTTAAATCCTTACTGCTATTGATCAATTTTTTTCTCCCTGAAATTTTTTCTGCAGCCATACCCTCCTCTTTGCGACGTGAAGGGAAGCTATGTGTCACAGTTTGAGCATACAATCTTGCTTCGGCCGACATGTAAAGAAGTCATCTCACGCGGCGACGATTACTGAGCATCGAGAAGCTAGCTATCGCGATACTCTTCTAAAATTTCTCGTTCTAAGATCTCGACTTTATATTCTATATCGCAACCAATACTTTTTCAAGTGCCAACTCATGTCATGTTAGCCGGTTAGCTTCGTATTGGAACCCAGAAAGTGTTACTTGTCTGTGCTGCATACATCGATTCATAACGACAGTTTTGTGCTTCTTTTGCACATTGAATCTCATTAACTGTGTGTGGATGATATGAACACCAAATGGGAGAAATGAGGTAATCCCTCGGATCGAATAACTCATTTATCGTCTCCATCTCCTGTTTCAAGATTTGAGATTAGATCTTTCTTTGTTAAAAAGAAATGAGAATTGAGGTTAAGATTGAGATTCGATCTTTCGATATTTGTGATTCAATTTTTTTTGTTTTAAATAACAATGGAAATAATCAACTTGCCTCTCATGGTAGACTTAAATTGAAATTTTTTAGATTTTGAGGTGTAAAGTAAAACATCATATTTTTTTTTTATTAATTTAAGTTTTTAAATAATCAACGATTATAAACGAGGGTAAACCCTCGGATCGAATACCTCATTTTTCGTCTCCTACCGTCTTTGGAGTTATGGAATAGCGATAAAGTAATTAATTATTATTTAGATATTCATAATTTAATTCTCAATTATGATATATTTTATAAGAATTTTTTTTTAAATAGGGTATAAATTTTAGGATGTTAGATTTTTATACCGTCTATCGTGAGCATTTTTGATTTATTTTGATGGTCAATAAAATTTTTCATAAGACCGGATCGATAACTCCAAATTCATATGTTGCCTGATACATGTTACATCATTTGATATTCGATTTTTCTGTGTTAAAAAGAAATGAGATTTGAGGTTAAGATTGAGATTCGAACTTTCCATATTTGTGATTGAATCTTTGTTTTTTTTGGAAATAATCAACTTGCCTCTCATGGTAGACTTAAATTGAAATTTTTTAGATTTTGAGGTGTAAAGCAAAACTTCTCATTTTTGTTATTAAGTTTACAAATTAGTTTTAAAATTAATTAATAATAATAATTAAAATTTATTTCAAATTAATTAATTCCGAATTAATTAATTTTTTTTGGATTAACTCAACAATTATTATTTCAATTATTACTAATTAATTCAATTGATTAATTCAATTAAAATTATTATTTTTGAATTGTTCTTATTCGGATTTGAATTAACTATATTATTTAAATTATTTGAGTTAATTAATTTGTTTGAGTGAGCATGCATAACTAATTTTTAGAAAAATCAAGACTAGAACAGTAACAATTACTAAGTTATAATAAAAAAAGTTTTTCATATAGTAAATTTATTAATCTTCATTGTTCTCTTTGGATCCTTAGGTCTTTATTTTGAGCATTGTCTTTTGTAGTAACTCATTTGTTTACACTTGAAGCATCAATGTGCACCTTTCTTTTTTGGACTCCTGGCATTGGTTCCTCTTTTGTCTTTGATTGTGTGGATTGACTCTTATATATTAAATATTTATTTTTTTAGTGCCCTCTTTCGTTGTATTTAAAATATATTATATGATCTTTAAAATTTAAATTTATGATATTACCTTTTGAACCTTCATTAGGATTCTCACCCTTAATCATTGTCATCTCATATTCAGATTCAGACTCTTATTTTGACTCAGGTTTGGATCCATCTACCTCCTCCTTAGCCAGTAATGAAATGAAGCTTATTTTGGTCTGATTTTTCTGAGTAAGACTAATGATGACTTGTACTCGGACTCGGATTTTGATTCAAATTCGGATTTTACTTGATCTTCTAGCTTTGACATATCCTCATGAAGCTCGTTCGGCCGAATCTAATGTTTGTGGGCATTTTTATACTTTCCTAATATACACGTGATTTCACTGGAACGAGTCCTCTTCAAAAGAATCAAATGTTGAAGAACCAAAGCAAGCAAATTACCTGGCGTTGATGGCAACCGGACCCTAGAGTCGTGAGTACCATGGAGTCAGGGATACCACCAACTCAGGTAGTGGCTTGGGGTCGGGATCATAATGGAACCGATGTTACTTGGGATCAGGGTTGATTGGAATGCATTATGCATGGAGTCAAGGATGTGTGCAATCGGGAATGACTCGGCTCTTCATTGACTTTGACTACCACCTCAATAGGAATATTGAACTCCTTAATCATGTGACACCCTATGATAATCTCACGTGTTGATTGAATTATAGGATCTTATGACACCCTATGATTATCTCACGTGTCGATTGAATTATAGGATCTTATGACTTTTGATCCAATTTAACATATATTCAAGTATTAAATTAATGTTTGAGGATAAGTATATAATCAAGAAAATTAGACAAATACATAGGACATAATTCTATGTCATTCCAAGTCCTCTAGGTCCATCAACTTATTTCAGTCAAAATTGACTGATGGACTTAAAAAGTTCGGTAAGATATGAAATTAGATATTGTGTTCATCTAGTTTTCCTAATTATATCTACATCGTTAAATATTAATTTGACACACTCTATTGATAGTAGTGATTTTTTGATCTGGAATGTGTCTAAAAAATCTGATTCGCATTTAAAAAATCATTGCTCTTAATATAGTTGATGAAATTGATATTTGAGAGCACGAATATAAAACTAGACGTACATATAGGATTTAGTTTTGTATTATTCTGAGTTTTCTATCTTTTCTCGACTCAATCCGTGTTTTCTTTCACCTACCGGGCTGCATAAGGCTACGGAGATATAGAACCATAATGTTGTTTATTCCCCTAGGCCAAAACTTCTTGCTTCAACAGGGTAAATACGATCCATGTAAATGACATTCCAATTTTGTGAATAAAAATAATGTTCACAATATGGGAGTGTATCCATGTTCCGGTGAATAATTACGACAATAGCATGTGAGCAAGGGAGTTCTGGATTTTGAAACTCCCCACATTGACAATATTTTTTTTTCCAAATCAACAATATATGAAGCACCCTATGTCTCTACTTCCATTTCTGATTGAGAGTATGAGTGATCCTTATATACTCTAGCTTTCTCTCTCATTGAATTCATTTCTTTTGTAGCATGAGGTGTCAAAGCAACATATCATTTTGAGACTTCATCTCTACGGTTAAAGAACCATTGAGCTACCTTTCTTCTTCTATTATTAATTAAGCTGTTTATAGGAAGTTTACGTATATTCTTAAACAAAACATTTAAACTCTCCACACAATTAGTGGTTAGCATTCTGTACATTCTCCTAGTAAAGTGTGCAATAGCCCACTTTTTAGGGTCAATGTTCTGAAGTCACTTATGGGCATCCGGATGTTTTCAAGCATTAACTGCATTATGAGATCATATTGGAGTGTTGTGTTTGCTCGTGATGTTGCCCAAAACAAACATAAAATTGCTCTACTTTCAATATTCGTTACCATATTACAAGAATGTGGTGACAACAAAAAGCATGATGGACATTTGTGTACACTTTTCTAATTGCTGATATAATGTCACGATGTCTATTTAATTCTATGGTCATTGATTGTTCATCGACAGCAAAGAACCTCTTTGTATGCTCCAAAATCACTCGCATGCAGACTCATATTCAACTTAGCTATTCCAAAGGCAACTAAGAGAACATTGTCATTATCATCGATCGCTGTAGCGATCAACAATAACTCGGATATTTCCCTCTTAGATGTGTAACATTAATTCCTATAAGTTTACGCAAATAAGACCTGAACACCCTTCGACAAGCACCAAAACTCCAAAAAACACCGCTGGAGCTCATTGTTACCATTCCTGTATAGTGCCACACAAGTTTCAGGATCCCTAGCTCTTAACTCACGCAGATATTGTGGAAGATCTCTATATGCCTCATCATAATCTCGCACGACCTTTTTCAATGTTTTCTCCCTGGCTATGTATGTTTTTCTGTATGATATGGTCACTCCAAACCTAACTTTAATATCTTATATAATTATACTTGGTTTGTATTGTTACTTATAAAGAAATTGCTCTTCAACAAAAGACGCAACAAATGACGAAGAGCATGCACGATGATCAACACTTTCCCTAACAGTTCCACATTGGTGTTGCTTTACATATTTTATAACAGCGAACTCTACTTCCCCCGGGCAACTACTCTCCATGTACATGGTTGGTTGAAGCACACTGCTTTAACTCTATTTTTTCGGGTGTCAACTAGGTTATATCTCATATACTTAACCATGACATATTTCACAAGTGCATTCTTGAATTCTTGTCTAGATGAAAAAATCTACCCCACAAAAAAATCATGCTCATCTCTTGCTTCTGCCTCTCTAATTGGCCCAGCTAGCAATTGAGAATTCAAAATATAAGGATCATCAACTATTGAAAACTCCTCCTCTAAATCACTGTACTGATCTGGGGGAAATTCATATTGCTCAATTTGCATATCATCATCTTAGAATTCTAGTACACTTGTACTGGATTGCAATTCATCTATATTTCAGATTTCATGATCATCCTCCTCACTCAAGGTTGGCTCAAAGTATTCAACAAGTCTTGTAGAAGAATTCAGATACTCATCTTCTAGATTACTTGCTTCTTCGTTTAGATCAAATGTCAAATTCTTTGTAATTCTATTACCACTATACTCGGAAGATAATGGAATATTATTACTGAAAATTTCTGCTTTATTCTGCATGACAGCATTATCATCAAGCGTATTCCATATCTCTGAGAGAATTTCGTCAATTACATATCATCCCTGAAAAATAAATTACAATTAAATTTGTCAAATTTTCAAATTCATAATCAAATATTTCAGTAATTCAAAAAACAAACAAGCATCGATACAATCCAATATTAGTCTATCAGTGAGGCCTGATATGGTATGATATCAGACCCACAGTGGATTTGATATAAGATGATATCAGGCCCGAGGAGGGCTTGATATGGTATGATATTAAGCCCGAGGTCGTATTTGTAAGATGTGTATACTGAAAGACATGTTTCTTTTATATTATATGAACATCTTCATTTTGAAAAGAGAATCACAACTACACTAGGTGCCTCTTTATATTAGTACATGCATAAAGTTCATTACTTTGCATTATAGATAACATAGTGTGTGGTGTCACACGGAAGATTATGTTATCAGTTCCTTGCCTAGTATAAGTAGAGGCTCACAATCGAGATGGAATTGGACAATCCATCGGGATGGTTGTAGTGTAATTAGGTGTGGTTGGTCTTGACCATAGAATTACACTAGTATACTTTGAGTACATTGAGCAGGACCAAAAACCAGAGGTTATCCAATTTGTACTGGCTTTTATAATTGAATAGGACCTCAAATTTTATTATGGAGTACGATCCCTTAACCCCGATATAATAACGGGCATATATTATTAATTATTATTTCTTTGATTTACCAATTGGTGAGATCTATTCTGTTAGATCGATAGGCCTAGTAAGTTGGAAGATAATATTAATAATATGATGTGTCGTTGATTATTGGTAAGTTGAAAGATAATATTAATAATATGATGTGTCGTTGATTATTGACGGAATTCATGTCCTGGTAAGTCGGGATGATGATGCACCCTTGATGAGCTCAAAAGGTTCATCATGCTAAACCCTGCAGGTGGATTTGATCCGGCATGATGATAAGGTTGAGTGGTACTAATCAAAGATCCAGAAGTTAATTAATTTGAATTGTCAGTAATTTAAATTAATTAACGGACATTCGATATCTTAAACACGGGGGGATGGGTGACTCGTAATATGTGGAGCCCATATGAAAATATGGGGGTTGGTGAGGAAATTCAATTAAGATACTTTGGTGGAATGAATCTTAATTAATAGATCGACTTTAGATCCATTGGTGGGCCAAGATCCAACTCCTGCTCTTGGTCCCTACCTTAGCCCTATAAATACCCAAGGAGATCATGAAACCAAAGTTGATTCAAGAGTTGACACCCTAAGCCTCTCTCCTCTCTTCTCTCTCTCCTACCCCTCCTTAGGTTTTCGGCCGGCACCAAGGAGAAGGGGTTTCTCCCCTTCAGTCCTTCCTCTCTTCTTCACTAAGCTCCGGCTGTGACTCACAGAGACAAGGCAGAGGAGTCCTCTACCTTTTGTGGTGCTCAGTGAGGGTGAAGAAGCCGCCAGCGGCCGGTGGGAGGCGGCGCAACCAAACCTTGCGGCGGTGCCGCAAGGATTGAAGGAGGGCTTGAGTTCGGGCTGTTTGGGTGAGGAAGAAGGAGAATTCGCTCCTTCTTCATCTTTTTCTCCTTCCTCTCGAGGTTTGCAGTCGGTCTGAAGGCCCTAGAGCAGCTCCGGCGGTCGGCGGCGCAAAGGAAGAGGAAAGAAGAAGTCGGCGCAAGGGAAACTAGGGTTTCTTGTTTCGGCTAAGGTGAGAAGAAAAGCTCAGTTGGAGGCCTTGGTGATCTCGGTTCCTGGTAGACCGTCGCCCACACAACGTCCGGGAAGGGAGGGACATAAGGTAGAAGGCCGCGAGGTGATCGGGAAGGTATAATCTCTTCCCTAGCTCCTTATGTCTATTATGTGTCATGTTTTAATTGCCTCGTCATTTCATGTTAATTAGTTAATTATTTTGATTGTTTGTCATGGTTAATAATTAACTAATTGGACCCCGACCATAAACACAAAAGTCGGCAATCCACTTGTCGTATTTTCCGCGGTCGAACGGTCAAGCAAATTACAAGGCTCGATCTTTGTGATTGGCTGAGTTGTAATTTGGATTGTTCGATACGACACGAGATGGCCGTTGGGAGACGGGTCTCCATTCAGATTATTTTTTATCTGTAGACATGGAGAGGTCTCTCAAGGACGACCAAGTATTCGCTAAGGAAACCCGCCAAGTCATACATAACAGTATTCAAGCATGAATTTATAGTAAGGTTAAACAAATTCTGAAAACCCAATTTATGTAATGCATGCCACCGTTAAAGTCCTTCTTCTAACTAAAAATTAGTAGGAAGAATTGATCATGAACAAAATTAGGTCTGCTACTATATCAAAGTAGAACATGGTCTAGCTGAAACAAACCCTATAAAAACCCTTATATTATTTTTTCACTGTATACATAAATTTTAAGTAGTTAATCGTACGTACATTACTAAATTTTTTCTTCCTTCTAGTAAACAAACTATTGCTTGAAGTTTTTCCTTCAACACCTATCTTCCTCAATGATTCTTTTAAGTCGACTCTTTTAAGTCACCTCTAGTACACACTCCCGCCATTCAACTCCCTCTTTTGCTATCGCAACAAAATGCAATAAATGGTTCGTGATGAGTCGAGTTGTGCAAGGCAGAAAGAGATATGTAGGGTGAGAAAAAGTAGAATACCTGGTGCATCCGAATCACATTCTCTTATTTTAAAATGAAAATAAATAAAAAGTGGTTCAGATACCTCGGAAAGCTAGCTGTCTTTGGATTGGAATGGGCTCATCATGCTTCACGGGAGCACTTTCTTTATTTCTCGTCTGATATGGTGTAGGCGTTGTTCAGCTTGGAAAAGATCTTTCCTACTTTCACGAACTTCTTCAAGGTGCTTGCGATAGTAATTGTCAGATGCATTACTCCTATATCGCCGACTATTGAAGTCGTACTCCTTCATTTGCATTATTAACTCCAACTCCCGAAGCTTTTCTAGCACGTTACATATAGCTTCATCCTCAATCTTAGCCATCTGATTTCTTTTGTCATGATCATCCTGGAAAAGAATCTGCGTTAAAGTTTCATGGGTTAGATCTTCATACCTTTGAAGTAGCGGGAATCTGGTAGAGCTGGATGCTTCTTCCATAGCATCAATGATAATTTCCTCAAGGGAACTGCTAAGAGTATCCAGGGTTTCTGGCTCTTCTACTAATCTGGAGAGTGTGTCGGCAAAAATATTGAGTTTACTGTCTATATGCTCAAAATTTATCTTTACTCCTGTGCATGTTATATAGTCGGTAAATGCGAGCCACCTGACCCTTGAGGGTTTATTCCTGGCAGTCTTGTTGTGAAAGCTAATAATCGCTTGACAATCTGTCCTCAATGTTATCTCCTTCTTATCCATATAATGAATTTTTGTATTTCCAGATGGGAGTCAATCACTACTAACGTGATGTATTCAAAAATCTGGAGCGACAACAGAACCAAGGTGCAATAACTGAGAAAGGGAGTTGTTGGCGAGAGGGGTATAAGAGAAAGAAGATAATTTTTGATTCGACCTTTGATAAAAACCAAACCTCAGTACGCTTTTTGGTAATTATGATTTCTCACGTGCGTCGTTTGGTAAAATGCCGAATTATAAGAGATAAAAGTGGGCTAAATATTATTTATCCTGATGATTGATAAAAAAATTTTTTGTAGGACTACACTCTCCCAATATACTCTGATGATATGTGAGAAATGTCTATGGAACTAGGTTGATATCTTTAAAATTAATTAATCCGAAGAATACTCTGATAATATGTGAGAAATATCTATGGAACTAGGTTCATCATCTTTAAAATTAATTAATCCGAAGAATTGATATTCCGTGTCTGACAGCAAAATTGATGAATGTATCTAATTATTAAAGGCGAGTTAGGCTTTGGCTTAGAAGAGTCGACTAAGCAATAAATAAAATTCAAAAGAGATTGTTAAATTAGGGGAGCAAATCTTTAAAAAAAACAATCTTCAAAATACTTATTTAGAAAAATCGTCTCTTTTTAAAAAATCTATTTCTTTAAAATTTGTTTTTGATAAATCTTTTCCTCATTGAAAAATTATTTTCAAAAAATTTCTTGAAAAAAACATTTTGAAAATTCTTTTTAAAATATTTTTTAGATAAATGTATTACTTAGTTGTTTTTTTTGAAAGTTTTTTCACTTTAGAAATTGCTTTTGTAATTTTTTTTACCTTGAAAAATATTTTTGAAAATTGCACTTACCTTAAAAAATATTTTTAAACATAGTTTAACATTTTCAAGTCCTATTTCAAAACTATTGGTCAAATTATTTTTCAAAATTTTCTAAATATTTTTAAAATCATTTTTAGGAGCTTAAAACATTTTCAAAATTTTTGAAAATCATTTCAAATTCTAAAAATATTTTTTTAAAATTATATTATTCTTTCCAACAATTTTCAAAAAAAATTGTTTCTTCGCTTGAAAATGAATTATTTATTTTGAAACCCATTCTTTTTTTAATGCATGTCGGAGATGTGATTAAAAGTTAAAAAATTTTATTTAGCAACTCAGAAATATTAAATTGGGAGAGTTTAATTCGAGGGGGAGTTATTTCAAATATATTTTTTAAGTTAGCTTTGAATAAGGTTGTAGCGACACAACCCCTTTAGCTTCATCAGACGGCTCTCTAAGTCGTGCCCTACGGTCTTCCCACCCCAGGCAGTGGGTTTTTGTCTTTCCCAGATTCGAACCCTAGACCTCCAGGTCATGTACAAAGGTTCCTTGACGCTCACTTGGCTACCAGATTCAAGGAACCTTTGTACTTGACCTGGAGGTCTAGGGTTCGAATTTGGGGAAGGTAAAAACTCACTGCCAGGGGTGGGAAGACTGTATGGCACGACTTAGAGAGCCACCTAATGGAGCTAGAGGGGTTGTGTCACTACATAAAAAGACGCCTTTTATTGTAACGACCCGGCCACTCGGCTCCTTTGCTGGCCAAATCAACATTTGGCTGCCCAACAACCTGGCCCCTCAGCCCAACAACCTAGCGGCCAAGTGAGCGTCTCTCACTTGGCTATCAGGATTCATAAACTCTAGTACTTAGCCGGAGGTCTAGAGTTCGAATCCTTAGGAAGGCAAAAATCCACTAGCCAGGGGTGGGAAGTTCTTTTGAGTAACGACACGGCCAACGGTCGACGACCTAAGGGGTCGTCAAAGTTGGGTCGCCAGGTTGTTGGGCCGAGGGGCCAGGTTGTTGGGTCGCCAAAGGGGCCGAGTGGCCGGGTCGTTACAATAAAAAGTCGCCTTTTTATGTAGCGACACAACCCCTCTAGCCCCATCAAGCGGCTCTCTAAGTCATGCCCTACGGTCTTCCCACCCCTGGCAGTGGGTTTTTGCCTTTCCCAGATTCGAACCCTAGACCTCCAAGTCAAGTACAAAGGTTCCTTGAATCTGGTAGCCAAGTGAGCGACTACCAGATTCAAGGAACCTTTGTACTTGACCTGGAGGTCTAGGGTTTGAATCTGGGGAATACAAAAACCCACTGCCAGGGGTGGGAAGACCGTAGGGCACGACTTGGAGAGCCGCCTGATGGGGTTAGAGGGGTTGTGTCGCTACATAAAAAGGCGTCTTTTTATTGTAACGACCTGGCCACTAGGCCTCTTTGGCGGCCAAATCAACATTTGGCGGCCCAACAACTTGGCCCCTAGGCCCAACAACCTAGCAGCCCAACTTTAACGACCCCTTAGGTCGTCGACCGTTGGCCGTGTCGTTACTCACAAGAACTTCCCACCCCTGGCCAGTAGATTTTTGCCTTCCTCAGGATTCGAACTCTAGACTTCCAGGGCACAGACGCTTGAACATGTAAGAGATCCGGCGGCACTTGGACGAGCGGGATAACGTAAGGGCACGCTCCAGAGGTATACATTGTAGATAGATCTATTAGATAGATGAACTTTGTATGAGTTTTCTTTCGCATGGATCGCTCGAGGGTTTTTATTTCCGCTGCGTTTTGTGTTTATGTCGCTGGGAGAACCCAACAAATCTCCAATAGTCTATATGAAGCAAATTAATAATACTGTAATAAAATATATACAGACCGAATATAAATATATACCAAGCCCACAAAGGTGGGCTAGAGGTGACATGGAGTCGAAAGCGGCATGGAGCTAGAAATCAATCACTAGAACACAGTAACGCGACTCCTAGGTCGGGATATGACAATGACTTGTAGACCAGATGGTTCGAAAGCCTGAACACCACAACGACTCATAGGCTGGAACATAATAATGACTCGTAGGCCGAGATACAATAACGACTCATAGGCCGAGACACAACAACGACTTATAGGCCGTATGTGTCTGATCCGTGTTGAAACGGTGTTAGATGTGACTAATCTGCGTCGAATCGTGCTGTATGTGGCTGATCCACGTTGGATCATGGCGGATTTGGCTAATCTTTATCAGATCGGTGCCGAATGTGTCTAATCTCAGTTGGATCGATGCACGATATGGCTGATCTTTGTTGGATCGATGTCGGATGTGGTTGATCTCCGTCTGATCGATGCAAGATGTGGCTAATTTGCATCGAATCATGCTAAATGTGGATGATCTCCATCGGATCAATTTCGGACATGGTTTATCTTCGACGGATCGATGTTGGATATGGCTAATTTCCATCGGATCGATGTCGGATGTGTCTGATCTCTGTCGATTCGATGCCGGATGTGGCTGATCTATGTTGGATCGTGCCGGATGTGGCTGTTTGGCTGATCTCCGTTGGATCATGCCGGATGTGGTCGATCTACGTCGGATATGTGCCACAGTAATGGGTTAGCGGCAAATTGGCGCCGACAGCTGTGGATCAGCGCCAATTGCGGCTAATTTGTGCGGGCTCAGCGTCGATTGTTGGTGCAGTTTTCACTAATGGTAAACTCAGGTTTTGATATATGACAAAGAAGTTAAAGTGTGTCGTTTTATAACTTTGTTACCTAATGTGCAAGATTAAAAGACTTAGACCTTACACCAAGTCAAAGTTTAGGGAAGTGGAGTCCTGACAAAAGTCTAAGATGGTGGAGTCTAGATAAAAAGTCCAATTGAGTATGAGGGGTTGGTGATAAGCACCATTTTATTGATTATTTTAATTGCTAAAATCCATGTTTGACCCATGTTTTACTTGCTTAATTATGATTTTACCCTAGGTTTTAGGATTTCTCTTATTTTGGACTTAATTGTAAATTTACACATTTTTTGGAATATTTGGCCACTAATTTTCTGATATATTTTTGTAGGCATGAAAGGAGCCTGGACCTAGGGCATACTGGGTCAAACTTGAGTCGGATGTGAACCGGATCGAATTATCAAGCTTACAATTAATCCGGGCCGTCCGATTCAAGAGCGGCTAGATCTGAGCCATCCGGGACGATCTGAAGCAATCCGAGCTAGGGTTAGGGTTGATCAAGCTCTATAATCAAGATCTGAAGGTTTCATTCCAATCAGAGCTCAATCAACCGTTGGATCAAGCAAGGAGGGCTCTAGAGCGTCCGTTCACAGATAGAGTTGATCTGGACCATCCGTTGCACATCTGGAAGATCCGAGCTACCACAAGGCAGATCCTGACCCCAGATCATCATCATCAAAGTTTGGCTCCAATCAGAGCAAGATCTGCCGTTGGATCTCCTCCGATCAATCTGAGCCGTCCATTGGTTATTATTTAAGGAAAAATTCCCAGCTCTTCCTCTTCGTCGCGTCCTCGCCGCAACCAGTTTCCTCTTCGTTTGTTTCTTCGTTTCTTCAATAGAGTTCTTCATCCAAGGGGCGCGACTGACAGTCCCGAAATACTAGATTAAATTGTCACGAGTTGTGGGACCATCAGAATTTAGATGTGAATGAATGAAATGCTGGAAACCCTTTTTACAATCAAAGTATGAAAATGTAATATAGGGGCCATAGGTCGTATTTTTCTCGGGGCTAGTTGATGTTGTTTCGATTTGTGCTTGTATTTGGGTGTCGTTCGCGAATTTTGGGTTTCGAATGAAATATGGTTTGGGTTTCAATCTAGAATGAAAGATCAATGAGAAGCAAGGACAACCAAACAAGGGAATTAAACAACGATGGAGAGTGATAACTCAATCGAATGTAATACAACTCAACTGAGGGAACTGAAAAGTGAACACAATGGATATAAAATACAATCTTATTGCTGAGCAATTGAATGAGTTCAATGATGGCAGATTTTGGAACAAACAGGTTTAGCACAATCATAGCATATGAAATTCAGACTTAAACAAGTTATTCAACTCAAACTAGCTATAATTTTTGGAAGCCAACCAATGCCAAGAAAATTCAGAAATACTAAGGATGATATCAATAGATTTCGAAAGCTATCCCACTCCAAAAGGCAAGTGGAAACTGATGAGAAATCAATGCTCAAATCAGCTTGGCATGCAAGAGGTGAGTTTTGTGCCAAATTTGAAACCTTTGTGCCAAAACCGATTCCAAGAATTCAGAAATACCATGACTGCAGAAGGGGCTGATTTCAAGTTCAAAAGTACACCGTAATCTCACTCAACTTAACACAAACCCAAGCCGAGACTAATATTAACACAAGCATGCAGAACTTCACACTCAGCACACAAATCTGCAGAAATTCAGAGAAAATCTGATGCAAGAAAAGAAAGCAGAAATCACCACTGAGAATCCAGAACAAGCTATGCAGAATTTCAGCAACTATGACTTGGGTGCAAAACACAAACAAGCTAAGGTTGATACACTCATCAACGGACCAGAAAAACTGAGCCAAAGAAAATCTAGTGTTGCTTGGCAGAAATCCAGAATTCTCAGCTGGGAATTACAGGAAATGAATGAAGTTTTGTTCAGAAACCAAGTTGGCACGCGTTGAAACTTATTGCAGGAACTGATCTGGAATGCTATTTAAAAAGAAACAAGCTTCAATGTGAATTCAAAGAAGAACTAAGGGTCATAGACAGAAAAATTCAGAAACTACAACTTAAGGTTCAGAACAGAAACATGATACGCAGGTTGAAATGGCAGAAATGCTAAGCTAAACAAAAGAATTCAGAAACAAATTAAGAAATGAAACAAACTTAGATCAACTAAATCCACACACTACTGTGATCTCTAATTGCAAGAAATAAACTAAACACTAATCGGATTCAACAAAAACTGCAAAAACCAGAAATGAAACATTGGCACGCAAAAAACAGTTTGGCACGCAAGAAGTTAAGCATTCAAACTACTGAAATTGAATCTAATTGTTATCTAAACAAGCTCATAAACTAACTAACTTGAAGATTTAAAACCTAATTAAGCTGAAAAATTCAGAAACTTCGAATTAAGCTGCTGATCTAATTGCAGAAACTAAACAGAAGCTCACGGCAGAAATGAAATTTAAGCTACAAGACATGAAAATTAAGGATCTAAGCTACTCCTCAATGCTTCCCTAGCTCGAATCCTCCTTGTTCGTCACGCAAGTGTGAGCTTCGAACCCGCAAGCTCAGCAAGTCGATGGAAAATGGCATCTGCGATTCAAAATCAGCTCACATCTGCTCAAATCCGAAACCCATCCAATTCCTTCAACTCAGCTGCGATGATGGATTGGAATTGATCCGAGCACTCCAGGGAACCCCTCTGAACTACTCAGGATGATTAATTGATGCGCAACCGATGTTGACGAAACCAAACGGCAGAGCTCCGGAGACCTCACAAAAGCTCTGTTCTTGGGCAATTGAGAGCTGGAAATTCACTGAGAAGCCTTCCCAATGACCTAGAATTCAATCTAAGCAAGAAATGAGGGGTCGCGCCCCTTTGGATTGAAGAAAAACAGCTAAGGAAACCAAGAACACGAAGAGGAAGATAACTACGGCGGAGACGCGACGAGGAGAAGAAGGCTGGGATTTTTCCTTAAGTAATAACCCATGGACGGCTCAGATTGACCGGAGGATATCCAACGGTAGATCTTGGTCTGATTGGAGCCAAACTTTTATGATGATGATCTGGGGTCAGGATCTGCCTTGTGGTAGCTCGGATCCTCCAGATATGCAACGGATGGTCTAGATCAACTCTATCTGTGAATGGACGCTCTAGAGCCCTCCTTGCTTGATCCAACGGTTGATTTAGCTCTGATTGGGATGAAACCTTCAGATCTTGATCATTGAGCTTGATCAATCCTAACCCTAGCTCGGATTGCTTCAGATCGTCCCGGATGGCTCAGATCTAGCCGCTCTTGAATCGGACGGCCCGGATTAATCGTAGGCTTGATAATTCGATCCGGTTCATATCCGACTCAAGTTTGACCCAGTATGCCCTAGGTCCAGGATCCTTTCATGCCTACAAAAATATATCAGAAAATTAGTGGCCAAATAATCCAAAAATTATGTAATTTTGCAATTAAGTCCAAAATAAAATAAAGTTCCAAAACCTAGGGTAAAATCATAATTAAGCAATAAAAACATGGGTCAAACATGGATTTTAGCAATTAAAATAATCAATAAAATGGTGCTTATCAACTCCCCCACACTTAACCTTGAGCGTCTCGCGAAACAACTAAATATGTATCCCCTAGATTTCCTTAAGCATAATTAGAAGCAAATGAAAAGAAATTACCTAAGGTTGTCAATTCTCATAAATCTAAGCTCTATGGATTAGTATCTTGTCCTTAAATCAACAACTTAGCCTTTTCATCTATCATGAGTCATTGAGATGAATTTAAATCACTAGCCTTTCATGGGAAGTTTTGGTGGCTCTCTCCTTAAGTTCTAAGTTGATGATGGGAGTGGAGCTCACTCTCACACACATGTTTCTTGCACTACCATAGGCTTGCTTATTATCTAATCTCCACCATTAATCATGATTAGGATCAACATCTACAAAAACAAGTGAAAAGCATAGAAAATGGTGAGAAATGGAATAAAAACAAAGAAAATGGAAAAATGGGTAAAGTGGAAGACTTGAGTGCTTAAAGATGTTTCCTTTGCCCCATCTTTCAGTCCTCATAATGATATCAAAAAATGTGGTGGAGTTAATCTTGAACAATTATTTCGACTTGGATGAATAAAGCCCTTTTGATCTCAATGTGCCAACTTCCACCTTGCGTGTCAAATTTCTTTCTCCATCTTCCATCCCTGATTTTTCCTCTTTTCCTTTCTCTGTAATAAGGTCAAATATGTAATGATGCAAAGCTTGGATTTGGATAAGAAAAATCTTCACTAATTATGGTGCCAAAACTCAAGTTGGATGCCACTTGTTTCTTTGTCTTTTCTTTCTTCTTTTCTGATTTTCTTTTCTTTTCTTCTCCTTCTGTTTAAAGTTCAGCATCCACGGCAGATCTTTCAGAATCAAGAATCTGATTTCTCACACAATTTCAGTTTCAAGTTGATACAAAACAAGTTTTTATGGTATCACACTTTAAATCCTTCTTGTATTTCAATTCTGAATTTTTCCAATACATGTTCAGCAACACTTCTTCAACAGATTTTAGCATCTTACAGCTTACTTTGCATTCAGCTTTTGTCATTTTAGCAGCTCCAAATCAGCACTCGGCAGATCTCAAGTTCTCAATGCTGTGTAGATTTCCCAGCTGCAGATTTCTTCTCTTTTTTTTTTTCAGCTGCAGATTCAAGTTGTAGCTAAGTCTCTCTCAAATTTCTCTTCAACTTGTCCACTTTTCCTTTGCAATTGGGCTGCCAAACTTTTAAATAAACTGCTTTACAAGTGCTGATCAAACTCAGCTACACATTGCTAACTTAGGAAGCAGGAATTTAGCTTGAAGTTGACACCATTTCTGCAAGACCTAATTTTTTTTTTCTTTCCAGATTACTGATCTATTCAAAACTCGAAATTAGTAGTGCAACTCTTAATTCAAATTAATTCAGCTGCAACTTCAGATTGTAACACGTTGTTTCTGAATTTTATCACTTCTAAACTTCCTACTCCAAATCTCACTGTATGCCACTTGGACTTTGGCATAAACCCCTTTTCTTTTTTTTTTCGGATTTGAACTCTTAACCTCCATTTCCTTCTGATCAGCAGTGGCTGAGTTCAACAAATATAGCCTAAACAAACTAATTCAGTTCAATTTGGTACAAAAATTGTCTCACTGCATTTTCTGTTTTGGCACAAAAATTTTCTGCACAAAAATCTCTGATCTTCTGATTTTGGCACAGATTCAGCACAGATTTTAGCTTCACTTCCAGATCTGATTTCTCCAATTCCTTCACAAACAATCCTTCAAGATATTCCATAAGTCGCAGCCCACTTATCTCAGCATCTACCCTTGATATTCAGCTCTGAATTCTCAGCTGTTCAGCTTGCAATGCAGTGCAGTTTCAGATTTTTGCAATCATCTGGATTCTAGCCTCACCACTGCACAGACTTTGCTACTTCAATTAAGATTTTACAGCCCTTGCATCATTAAGATTTCAGCTGTAAAGAAACTCAGTTTAGTTGCAATCCACCAATTTCTGATCCTCACAGCTGCACTTCAGCAATTCTGATTCGAATTTCAGCCCTTCACTGCATTTCGAAAATTCCTTCACTGCATTTTCTTCTTTCTCTGTTTGGCACAAGTTTTTCTGCCATGTTCCAGATTTTTCTCAGCTTGTATCAGTCTTCACTCAGCCTCATTTCCAAAATTCAATCCAGATTGTCTTCATTTCTAGCATCGGCAGCAATTTCAGCTTCAAGTTAACCAATTTCTGCACATTTTAACTTGGCACAGATTTCTTCCTTTGTTTCTTCCTTGCGTGCCACTTGGGTCTTCAACATGTAATGAAGAATCTCAAACTCCAATTGCTTCCACCTCTCTTGCATCATTCTTGACACCAAACAGCACTCACTTGGCACATGAAATTTTTTTTTTTCGAGTTGAAATGCATCCTTAATAAAAATTGCTTCCAAATCACCAATCACTCCCCCACACTTAAATCTTTGTCCGTCTCGGGCAAAATAGTATCAAGAAAATATCCCAAGCAAACAAATCCATAGAAAAATTGGGGTTAAGATTAGGAATAAGGAAAGACAAATAGAGTAGACATGATTTTTGCCAAAATTGATATGGAAAGGTAAACAAGGCGATTAGTCTCTATAGATGTGATCCAATCATTGAAATATGATTTTGAAAGAACCTAAGCAAGTTCTAGAGTTCAATAACATGTGTGTATCACAAAATAAGGCTAATCTCACTAGGTAAAAATAATTCATCCCAAGTCCTCAATTAAGAATCTAAAGCAAGTAGTACTCAAGCATCCAAGAATTCATCCATTATCTCAAACCCTAAGTTTTGACAACCAAATTTAATTTATTTTCAAAAGGCTCTAAAATGCTATGGAGATAACCTAGAGGGATACTTTTATTTCCTAATCATGCAAGGAAAGTGCTAAAAGAAATAACAAGGTATTTACAATGACTCCTATGCACTCTACTCTACTCATGCAGTTATTAGCAAGGACTCAATTCTAGAAATCATAAAAGTGAAGGAAAATGCAAAAAGGAACAAACTCCCCTTTATTTCTGGTGGGCGGAGTCTATCCAGAAGTAGCCTCCAACGTGGTAGTGGAGGTATCTGGGTGGCTGGGAGAATTCGGACTCCCCCACACTTAAACTTTGCAGAATTATACTCCGGTGGCCGAAGGCGATTCAGATATAATAGCCATTGAAGGAATGGAGGGCTATGGATTAAAGTAAGATCATCTCCTCCTTCTTTCTGCCTTTCAGAAGTCCTTCCAGGAGGCTGAAGTCTGTTCAGTTGGAGCACCCACTCCTGTAGTCTTCTGGACCCTGCAAAATAATGTAATACCTTTCTCAAGCGTGCAGGGTCATAAAGAAATAAAATAGTATCAGTATCTGCATGAAATGAATCCAAATCTACATCATGTCCAATTAAATCAATGCTTGGTGTCTCAATAAATTTTTCACAATCATTTTCTACAAAACTTGCATCAAATAATGTATCACAGCCAATAAAATCAATTTGTGGTGCCTCAATGAATTTTTCAAAATTATTTCCAGAATAAGATATATCAAGTAATGTGTCACAACCAATCAAATCAATCTCAGATATTTCCATGAGTTTCTCACATTCAACCTCAACATAAGATATAGCAAGAGATTCATCAAAATAAATAACATCCATTTCAGGCACTTCTAAAAAATTTTCACTATCCATATTCACAAAAGATGTATCAAGAAATTCATCATAACAAACAACATCAATTATGGGTGCCTCTAAAATTATTTCGCAATTCATATTTACAATGGATGTGTCAAGTAATGCATGATGATCAATAAAATCAATGTTTGGTACCTCTATTGGATTTTCACAAACAATCTCTACACAAGGTATATCAATAAAATCATCAGAGTCAATAGAATCATCCCTAGGTACCTCACTGTATTTTTCTGAACAAAGAGGAGAAATACTTACCTGAGCGTGCTGGATAATACCTGAAGGTTCTATAATAGTAGATGTATCTGTGGTCTCCTCCTGGTTATGTTCATGCTCCTCTTCAGCCTCAGGCTCTGGTGGACAATCAACTGGTGATCCTTGGGTGCTTGCTTCCACCATGCAAGTCCCTACACTTTCTGGTTCATTTTCTGAATCTTGTGGTGGTCCCTGGGGCTTAGTGCAATCCCCTACACCTATGGAATCATCTCCTCTGCATGCTTCTCCTGTAATATCTGCAACAACAGTGTTAGAAAAATTAGGACCACTAATAACACTATCATCAGAAAATAAAAATCTAGAATGGTCCTGTAGAGCTTCAGTTTCTTCTTCTTGAGCTGAAACATTTGAAATTGGATTTTGAATAGGAGTCTCCGGAGGGATGCATGCTGTAGGTGCCCAGATTTTAATGTATTCTTCTTCTTCTTCTTCTTCTAAATTTGCAGGATTAATTGAAGAAGGACTTTGCCATGCACTAGGGTCACCTTGAACTGATATAAAACCAACTCCGGGGCTCTCAGAATTACAAGCAGCTTGAGAAGATAATTGTTCTGCTCTTTGGGCTTTTATCTGATTCAATCGATCTTGCACGTTTTGAAACCATTGTTGTTGTTGTTCTTGAAAAGTTTGCTGTTGTTGTTGGATTTGTTGACACATCTCCCTAACCCTTTGGTGTAGAGCCTCATCCCAATCAGGATCATCAAAACCTCCTTGGTTAGTGTGGAACCCCTGTTGGTCTTGAAATGGAAAATAGGGCTGCTGAAGTCCAGGAGGAGGCTGTGCATGCTGAAATGGAGACTGTGGGGGCTGATCAAATGGTTGAACATGCTGAAAATTTGGTTCACAAGTTGGTGGAGATTGCTGAAAATTGTAGCCCTGAAAATTCTGATCATAGGGCTGAAAAAACTGATTCATGGGCTGTGATGGCTGAAAATTCGATTGGTTTTGAGCTGGAAAAACTGGAAATGATTGAAAGCCTTGCTGCCCTTGATAGGGTTGCTGGAATTGAGGATCAAATGCTTGGAATTGTTGCTGAAAATGTTGAGAATTAGGTTAAAACGGGGGCTGAAAACTTGGATTTGATGGCTGAAATTGTTGCTGATTGATCTGAGTTTGTTGGGGCTGCTGGAAATTCGATTAAGGCTGCTGTGAGGACTGATTTTGAGGCTCTTGTTGGCAGAAAGCATTCCCATACCTCAAGTTAGGATGATTCCTCCAACCGGGGTTATAGGTAGAGGAATATGGATTGTTTCTGGCTGGAAATTGTCCTCTCACTAATGCAGCTACTGTCTCGTCCTGTTGGAGATTGGGGCACGAGTCTGAAGTGTGCTCTAGACTAGAGCAAATGTCACACACACTTATCACTTGACTAGACTGCGGAGGTACTGATGAATTTGAGCCTTTAATTGCATTATCAACCTTCATTTGCTTAATGAGTGATGTGAGCTCCACCACTGCTTCCCTCATTTCTTTCTATTCAGTAGGAACTACCTGAACTTCTCCCACTCCTCTGGTGGTCAAGGCTCTGCCTCCAAATTGTTGGGAATTCTCAGCCATATTAGATATTAACTCCCTAGCCTGCATTGGTGACTTGTTCACTAGGGCCCCTCCAGCTGCAGCATCTATCAGGACTCTATCCATCTGCAGCAGTCCCTCATAAAAATATTGAATCAATAATTGCTCACTGATTTGATGCTGGGGGCAACTAGAACACAACTTGTTAAATCTTTCCCAGTAATCATACAATGTTTCACCAACCACTTGCTGAATCCCACAGATACTTTTTCTGATTATAGCTGTCCTTGAGGCTGGGAAGTACTTTTCTAAAAATGCTTTCTTCATGGAGATCCAACTAGACACATGCCCTGTAGGCAGATAATAGAACCAGTCCTTGGCTGCTCCTGTCAATGTGAAGGGAAAAGCTCTCAGCTTGATGTCTTCTTCAGAAATGTCCTGAGGCTTCATAGTAGAGCACACCACATGGAATTCGTGCAAGTGTCTGTTTGGATCCTCCCCAGATAAACCCTGAAACTTCGGCAGCAAATTTATAAGTCCCGATCTTAACTCAAAACTTTCCCCCAGCTCTGGATAGGCTATGCTGGAGTACTGAAATGCAGCGTCAGGTGCTGCAAGCTCCTTCATGCTTCTCTGGTGGTCTGCCATGTCTCTGCCTGAGTGAGTAAAAATAGTCTGAGTGGGAGGAATATCTGTAGTCTCAGCAAGAATGACCTGACTCCTCCTGGCTCTGAAAGTCCTCTCAATCTCAGGATCGAAATCTTCTAATTCAGCACCTAGAGACCTGGTCATAAAAACAAAACAAATCGCAGTAAAAGTGGATAAAAAGATAAATCAAATAAAATCAAATCAAAAGATATAGCAATAAGCACAGAAACAAATCAAGAATGATATGAAATAAGTGCGCAAGCTAAAATCAAACAAGTCAACTAACAGTTCCCCGGCAACGGCGCCAAAAATTTGACAGTCCCGAAATACTAGATTAAATTGTCACGAGTTGTGGGACCATCAGAATTTAGATGTGAATGAATGAAATGCTGGAAACCCTTTTTACAATCAAAGTATGAAAATGTAATATAGGGGCCACAGGTCGTATTTTTCTCGGGGCTAGTTGATGTTGTTTCGATTCGTGCTTGTATTTGGGCGTCGTTCGCGAATTTTGGGTTTCGAATGAAATATGGTTTGGGTTTCAATCTAGAATGAAAGATCAATGAGAAGCAAGGACAACCAAACAAGGGAATTAAACAACGATGGAGAGTGATAACTCAATCGAATGTAATACAACTCAACTGAGGGAACTGAAAAGTGAACACAATGGATATAAAATACAATCTTATTACTGAGCAATTGAATGAGTTCAATGATGGCAGATTTTGGAACAAACAGGTTTAGCACAATCATAGCATATGAAATTCAGACTTAAACAAGTTATTCAACTCAAACTAGCTATAATTTTTGGAAGCCAACCAATGCCAAGAAAATTCAGAAATACTAAGGATGATATCAATAGATTTCGAAAGCTATCCCACTCCAAAAGGCAAGTGGAAACTGATGAGAAATCAATGCTCAAATCAGCTTGGCATGCAAGAGGTGAGTTTTGTGCCAAATTTGAAACCTTTGTGCCAAAACCGATTCCAAGAATTCAGAAATACCATGACTGCAGAAGGGGCTGATTTCAAGTTCAAAAGTACACCGTAATCTCACTCAACTTAACACAAACCCAAGCCGAGACTAATATTAACACAAGCATGCAGAACTTCACACTCAGCACACAAATCTGCAGAAATTCAGAGAAAATCTGATGCAAGAAAAGAAAGCAGAAATCACCACTGAGAATCCAGAACAAGCTATGCAGAATTTCAGCAACTATGACTTGGGTGCAAAACACAAACAAGCTAAGGTTGATACACTCATCAACGAACCAGAAAAACTGAGCCAAAGAAAATCTAGTGTTGCTTGGCAGAAATCCAGAATTCTCAGCTGGGAATTACAGGAAATGAATGAAGTTTTGTTCAGAAACCAAGTTGGCACGCGTTGAAACTTATTGCAGGAACTGATCTGGAATGCTATTTAAAAAGAAACAAGCTTCAATGTGAATTCAAAGAAGAACTAAGGGTCATAGACAGAAAAATTCAGAAACTACAACTTAAGGTTCAGAACAGAAACATGATACGCAGGTTGAAATGGCAGAAATGCTAAGCTAAACAAAAGAATTCAGAAACAAATTAAGAAATGAAACAAACTTAGATCAACTAAATCCACACACTACTGTGATCTCTAATTGCAAGAAATAAACTAAACACTAATCGGATTCAACAAAAACTGCAAAAACCAGAAATGAAACATTGGCACGCAAAAAACAGTTTGGCACGCAAGAAGTTAAGCATTCAAACTACTGAAATTGAATCTAATTGTTATCTAAACAAGCTCATAAACTAACTAACTTGAAGATTTAAAACCTAATTAAGCTGAACAATTCAGAAACTTCGAATTAAGCTGCTGATCTAATTGCAGAAACTAAACAGAAGCTCACGGCAGAAATGAAATTTAAGCTACAAGACATGAAAATTAAGGATCTAAGCTACTCCTCAATGCTTCCCTAGCTCGAATCCTCCTTGTTCGTCACGCAAGTGTGAGCTTCGAACCCGCAAGCTCAGCAAGTCGATGGAAAATGGCATCTGCGATTCAAAATCAGCTCACATCTGCTCAAATCCGAAACCCATCCAATTCCTTCAACTCAGTTGCGATGATGGATTGGAATTGATCCGAGCACTCCAGGGAACCCCTCTGAACTACTCAGGATGATTAATTGATGCGCAGCCGATGTTGACGAAACCAAACGGCAGAGCTCCGGAGACCTCACAAAAGCTCTGTTCTTGGGCAATTGAGAGCTGGAAATTCACCGAGAAGCCTTCCCAATGACCTAGAATTCAATCTAAGCAAGAAATGAGGGGTCGCGCCCCTTTGGATTGAAGAAAAATAGCTAAGGAAACCAAGAACACGAAGAGGAAGATAACTGCGGCGGAGACGCGACGAGGAGAAGAAGGCTGGGATTTTTCCTTAAGTAATAACCCATGGACGGCTCAGATTGACCGGAGGATATCCAACGGTAGATCTTGGTCTGATTGGAGCCAAACTTTTATGATGATGATCTGGGGTCAGGATCTGCCTTGTGGTAGCTCGGATCCTCCAGATATGCAACGGATGGTCCAGATCAACTCTATCTGTGAATGGACGCTCTAGAGCCCTCCTTGCTTGATCCAACGGTTGATTTAGCTCTGATTGGGATGAAACCTTCAGATCTTGATCATTGAGCTTGATCAATCCTAACCCTAGCTCGGATTGCTTCAGATCGTCCCGGATGGCTCAGATCTAGCCGCTCTTGAATCGGACGGCCCGGATTAATCGTAGGCTTGATAATTCGATCCGGTTCATATCCGACTCAAGTTTGACCCAGTATGCCCTAGGTCCAGGATCCTTTCATGCCTACAAAAATATATCAGAAAATTAGTGGCCAAATAATCCAAAAATTATGTAATTTTGCAATTAAGTCCAAAATAAAATAAAGTTCCAAAACCTAGGGTAAAATCATAATTAAGCAATAAAAACATGGGTCAAACATGGATTTTAGCAATTAAAATAATCAATAAAATGGTGCTTATCAGCGACCACCTCCATCCTTCATCAGATCAAGTTTGAAGTCACTAGGGAGAGTAGTTTGTGGAGTTTTCAGCTTGGAATTGGGCAAGAACAGGGCTGTTGAGAGGTTTCCGCAGCCTTGTATTTGATAGCTTCAAACTCGATTTTGTCGAGTTCTTCATCAATCCAAGCTATTCAGAGGGGTTCCCTGAAGTGTTTGGATCATTCCCGCACCTTCGTTTCACTCAGACATGGCTGAATTGAAGAAATCGATTGGGATTTTCCTTCTTGACCAGTTTTGAGCTGGATTTGACTACCGATTCAGTTCCTTAGTGAATTGCTGAGCTTGCGGGTTCGAAGCTAGCTCTTGATTGACAACCAAGAAGACCTTGAGCTAATGGAGCGATTGGAGTTTAGATTTCTATTTGCAATTTCGAGTTGTAGCTGTAATTTTATTACTGTCGCAATTTCATTTCTGCATTTCTGAATTAGTTGCTGTAATTTACTTGTATGGACCGTTTCTTTCTCAATTGGAGGCGCATCCTTGAGTGACAGCAAGGATTCGAAGCTGAGATGAGAGATTGAGACTTAGAATTAGCTAATTTCATTGTATTAGCTGTAATTTCGATTCTGAATTCTGCTTTGGTTTTTGCTTTTCACATCAGCCACCTAGTTTCAGTTTCTGAATTCATTTTCTGCCTTTAATTAGTGTTTAAATTTTGCAAGGAGTTAGCTAGGAAGTTAGTTAGTGAACAAGTGTCTTTAATTCCAGTTTACTAGATGTTTAATTGTTGCGTATCAAATTGTATTTCTTGCGTGCCATTTTATTTCTGCCAAAACCCAATTCTGTTCTGAAATTTCCAGCTGCTGTTTGGAGAATTCTTGCTAGGTAAACACTAGACATTTCAGCTTAGTTTGTCTGGCATTTCAATCAGTGCAATCAATATAAGTTGTGTGTGTTTTGCGCCCAAACCTTGTGCTGAATTTCTGAACAGCAAGTCTGATTCCTGCGTATCAATACTTCTGATTTTTGCAGCCTCCTTTGCATTTGATTTCTGTCTAGATTGATGCTATGAAGTAGAGAAAACAATTAGTGTGATAATGCATTGGATCTAAGTTGTTTGGCATCTAGATTTCTACCTGAAGTTTCATTCAGTTTACCATTGTAGCAGTTTCTGAAATCAATCCTAGGTTTCATGTGTATCAGTTTTGTGTTCTTGAGTGAATCTGAGCTGTCTCTGAATTTTATCTAGACATTAGATTAGAATGCTTGATTTTAGTGACTTGATTAAGCTCTGAATCCAATTTGTTGTTTCTTGGCATTAGTTCTTGAAGCTTGCCTTCCATTTCTGAACTTCTGCACACATACATTCGGATCCTGTTTTCTGCACTTCTTTTCTGTGTTTCTGATCTTTGTCTTCTGTCAATTGTGTCTGAAATTGCTATGTCCATCTCTATCATGAATCTAGCATCAAGTTTTTACAGTTTTTGCACAGCATTTTACTTAAGCCTCTCATAATTTGAGCTGAACCGAACAAGTTCTCACTGAATTGGCAGTTTACCATCTCTGCATTCAAGTATATCTGCATACCACCTCTAGATTAAACGTTTTTGAGTTGTTTATTAGCTTCAATTCTGTAATTCTGATTCATTATTTCTGAAGCTAGTTCAAGTATTGGAGTTCAGTGCTAGCTTGACTATTCATCCAATGTGTGCAGCATTCTATTTCTGAACAATTGCATTTAATTTCTGCATTCCTACAATTCATTTCTGCATGGTTCCACTTCCTGAATTGATAAGTCCTGAATTGGTCAGCAACATTACGAAGCTGTCAGCTAAAATTCCAGCTAAGTTTCGGCGTTGAATCATCTTAAGATTGAACATACCTTGAAGTGTCTTTGTGTACTTGAACTCAGCTGCATTTTGTATGCTGATGTGCTTGAATTGTTATCTCTATTGCTGTAATTAAGTCAGTCCTAAATTCCTGCTGAAATTTTGGTTGTTTCTGATTTTACTGTGCTATTCATGCCTATCAAATTGTAGATCTTCCCTTGTATCAAGCAACCAATCAAAATTGCACTTCGTTTTAGTTTTCGGCACATGAGTTCCCTTCATTTGGTATCAAGTTGTTTGGATTTAATTACTTCCATTTTGGTATCAAGTGAAGTTTCGGTTTTAGGTGGAAATTCCTGAAGTTAAAAGCAATTCATACCTTGCTTTTGCAATTGAGTTCAGATTTGTTCTCCCAAGGTGGTTAAGTTGCATTTGGGTGATTAAGTCTCCCAAAGGAAGTTCATTAGTTGCCCTTTCATTGTTTAGTTCATTGGGTTAAGTTTCTTCTCGTTTATTTATGATTTCATTGCCGATTGCAAACCAAAACCTAATTGTTATTTGAAACCCAAAATTCACAAACGACACTTAAATACAAGCACAAATCACACAACGTCAACTAGCCCCGAGAAAAATACGACCTGTGGCCCCTTTACTACACTTTCATATTTTGATTGCAAAAAGGATTTTCAGCTTTCATTTATAAATTCTAAATTTGAGACCCACATTCGTGACATATAGTTTGGGTCCGTCAGTTGACTATTAGCCGAAGTCTAGGGTGTTGGAGTCCTGACAAAAGTTTAAGGTGGTAGAGTTTTGGCAAAAAGTCTAGTTAGACTGACAATTGACCGAAGTCTAAATTGGTGGAGACTTGGTAATTAAAAAGTCATAGTGGGTTAAAGAGGTAACTAGATTTGCACAAAGTAAGTGAGGTAAGTTGCTGGAAGAGCGAATTTCGATGAGGACGAGTTCCAACTGAGACTTTAGGTGCGGTTTAACTAAGAACCATTTTGGATCTTTAAGTTGAAGATTTTTACTAGATCATGGTCTTAAGAAGACATGATCTATTTAATATTTATGTTTATTTAATTCGTATTGTAGTCATGCTAATCTTGTTTTGCAGGATATTTATTGTTTTGGACTAATGTGATAGGGTTTAAACTGCAAAAGTTACTTTGAATGAACAGTGCCTGAGTGCCTCAGTTTGAACTGGAGGCGCCTTAAGTGATTGAGGGCGGCTCTGCACAATCTTTGCTGAAGATGAGATTTTAGCGAACTGAGGCGCCTCAAGTTGGATCCAAAAAGCGCTAGTTGGAAACTAAAGTATCTCAAAGGGGATCCAAGGCGCTTTCCAGAAGATAAACAGCGAAATCAGTAACTTCAGATCGAGAATAGATTTTCGCTCGATCTTAGGCGTCTCAATTTGAAACTAAGGCACCTCAGATACCCTTTATAAGGGTATTGTTGTTGAAGCTTCAAAAGATCATCTTTTCACTACGATATTCAAGCTTTTACGTTCAACCTGTTGCTTCCATATCTTCCTGCTACAGCACTACTTCGATCGACTACGTCCGATCGTTGTCAGAAGACCAATGCTAATATATGAACTGATCTAAATCCTACTTGAGTGTTGTTAACAAATTTATTTATTTATGCTTAATTTATATAAATTAGGAAGTGTAGAATTGTTACACTTCCTATTCATTCTTTGTATTCAATGATTTTATCAAGAATTTACTGATAGAGAATATTAATAAACTTGGGCCTTGCAAAAAGAATCGTCTAAGGTTTCAAAATAAGTAAAACTAACTTGTTCGCTCACGTTTTTATATTTTAGAAAAACGTGTTATTTATTTTAAAAATACACATGATTTACTTCTCTATCACGTGAAACGGTCCTACACTGACATGGTTGTGGGAGGACGGGTCTAAGACGGTGATGATCGGTAGAGTCCATGCCAACAGAGGTGTGTCGGGGGCCGGGGGGCAGTCAGCGCTGACATGCGCATGAGGGAAGAATAGGAAGAGACGCTCAGTGTCGGCGAGGAGCCAGTGTGATGGAGAAGAGGAGTCGGCCGGTGGCGCTCCTGGCATGCGCCCACGCTCGCGGTGTCGAGAGGTAGCTCCGTAGGTGGAGACGTGTTGTCATGCTTCTCCAGGAAGAAGAGGAGAGCCCTCCTTCCGAAGATGAACAGTGCCTCGCTCATCCCTTCGTCAAAACCCAGACAAAAGAAAGAGGATGCAGCTGAAATGACCATCCTACCGGAATCCGTCACTAGTACAAAAAAAACTTTTAACAACGACTTTTAACACTGGTTGTATTAAAACCGGTGTTAAAAAAAAAGGACGTGGCATTTTTGTAATTATTTGAACTTTAAAATACTTTTAACACCGGTTCTTTTAACAACCGGTGTTAAAAATATATTTAACTACGATTTTATAAATAACCGGGGTCATATCTCATAAATTAGGGGCGGAATTACAAAAAGGCAACGAATTGGACTTAAATGCAAAATGACCAGTGATTTAAGCCGATTAGGGCTTTGTTTCCGCCGCACACCTTCGCCTAACTCCTCTCTTCTCCTTCGACCGCACACCCTCACCTCACGCGAGCCGCCTCCACTCCCGATCGAGAACCAACGACGTCGCCTCCTTCGGATTCCATATCTCCGGCGAACCCTAGCCGCAGGCGACCGGCGATCCACTCTGTCCTCTTGGTCCGCGACGCCACATCGCACGCGCCCTAGGATCCCTTGACCCTGGGTCGATCCAGACGCAGCGACGGTCCCACGGGAGTTCTACATCATCGTCGGAGCCGGCACTCGAGAATCTTCTCCGCCGGCCAGTGAAATCAGCTTCTCGCCAAGGATCGCCGGATGTTTGGAATCGAATGGGGCACCCACGAATCTGAGGTACGCCTGATATTTGCTTTAGATTCAGAGTTGTAGGGATGGAGTTGGGAAGTGGATTTCGAAACTAAATCCTCGTGTGTGGCAGATCTGATTTCGGCACCTGAGAATTTGAAATCGGGTTTCATTTCCCTTAGCTGCTACCTATTGATTGTTCTAGCTCCTTAGGTTGCCTCTGATTGAAAATTTTAATTGATGAGGGATCCTGTTTGTGCCAAGCCCAGATTAAATTCACGGGTCTTCTTCCTCTGGATTGGTCTGTCGGATTGGAGCAAAGGGGTTGCCGGCAACACAAAACCAGGTAAGGATTGGGTTATTGCAGGCTTGATTTGGATGGATCCTAGTATGATAAGTTGCTAATCCTGGACTACTATTCTTATGTCTGTATCGTGGACTCCATGTGTGGGATTGGAATTGTGGTGTGATGGGGTTAATTAGTAACTTAAATGTAATTGGATCATAGCTGCCAGGTTGATGATCCGCAATTGGAGCTTGTAGATGTGTAACTGTGGTAACTGCAATTCTGAGCTATGTTGTATAGTTCTTGGCATACGATGAAAGGCAAACACTTAGGAGCTTTTAGAATGCCTATATGGAAGGAACTACGTGTAAGTAGTTAAATGTCAAGTTTTTATACAACTATGATCTATAAGCATTTTTTTCATAGATAAATTTGGTTTATTTGTTGCCATTTATTATATTTTTTTATCATAGTGCTATGCGTTCTTTATTATTTGATGTCTTTTGGTATGCAAGCTCCTCTATGTGCATGCTTGAGATATTGGTTACTATAATGAAAAATTAGCATGACTTTGTAACTGATTTATCCTTTTCTGCTAATGTGTCATTTTGATATTTATTTGTAGTGCCAAAAACAAACTGGCAATACAGAGTGTGGATATTATGTAATGAGACTGCAATGTACGGTAATTGTCTCCTAACTTATCCAATTGAAGAATCTTGCGTTCTTATCTTAATGGTCTTATTTTGATAGAGTTATCAATGCTGCAAATCTTGGAGGACAACTGGGCGATGGTCTAGGCAATTTTTCTTCAATAATTACAATGTCAGTCATAGTTGGTTGAATTTCATTTTTCTGTTAGCATGAGAAACTACAGTCCTATTCTCCAATTCATTCAGTTCATTTCTCAAAGCTCAAGCCATCACCTAGAATTTGTGTATTGACTATTGTTTGCTTGCTACTTTCGGTTGTAGAGATCTGAGTAACAACAACATTGGTGGAGGCATACCAGGAAATCTTCCTCTCACCTTGCGCACATTGTATGTTTTAAATGATAATATGTGTCTAACATTTCTTGTTTCCATAGATTGCTCTTGTTCTGTGATGATCTGCATGATTTGCCTTGGGACAGTTTTCTTTCATTTAATCAATTCACAGGCAGCATTCCAGATTCCTTATCAAAGTTAACCCTTCTGACAGACATGTAATGTGTTGTTTGGTTTTACACAATTGATCATGTGTTTCGTTTGTTAATCTCAATTTCATTGGTGGCCTTTGTGCTGTTCAGGTCAATTAATAACAAATAAATTGAGTGGTGATCTGCCAGATGCCTTTAGCTCTCTCACTGGTCTAATAAACTTGTGGGTTGGGTTTTGTATTTCACTAGATATTCATGTTTTCTGCTTATCCTTTATTATTAATGAGTAACATGTCCATTTTCAAGTAGGGATCTTTCTTTCAATAATCTCAGTGGTCCATTACCAGCCTCAATGGGAAATTTATCATCTTTGATTACATTGTGAGTCTCATTTGAATGCATAAGATTATTTCTCTTAACCCTTTCGAGAGTAATATAAATATGATGATTACTTTTTTGTAGTCACGTGCAGAGTAATCAGCTCTCCGGCCTACTAAATGTGTTGGAAGATCTTCCTCTCAAACTGAAGAAAATCTCCGGCCTCGTGAACCAGTTTTAAGCTCAAACTGCCGCCGGAGGAGTGAAAGAGAGAATGGCGTAAAGCCGGGTACAATTGGAGCACTGGGGTGCATGGTGTGGGTTTCAAGTAACTACAAAATCAACTTGTACAGGGATGCAATCCTTCAGCTAAAGTGCAGATGTGTTCTTAGGTGCCTTCCACACCTAAATTTCCATCTGTTCCTTGTTTAACTTGTGCATTCTGAGAGAAGCCATCGATATATCATCTTTGTTATAGATTGTATCCATTGAAGTTCGTTGTAGACATTAAGCTAACACTTGAGATGATGTTCATCATCCTTTCACGAAACTTGAGAATGTAGTTTTTTCACAAGTTTTATTATAGACAGAATTTTGTTTCGTCTCATTAATTATATTGGTGGCAAAAGGCTAATCGCTCGTCCTCAAAAATAAATATGAAATTTATATAAAAAATTAAGACTTTTGACACCGGTTGTTTCTAGAACCGGTGTTAAAACATCATTTTTAACACCGGTTCTGGAAACAACCGGTGTTAAAAATGATGTTTTAACACCGGTTGTTTCCAGAACCGGTGTTAAAAATGATGTTTTAACACCGGTTATTTAAAATAACCGGTGTCTAAAATGGCTTTCCCGCCTCATAATTGAACTTTTAACAACGATTATTAACCGGTATTAAATCTATATATCACACCGGTTTGTTAACCGGTGTTAAAAGTCTATACTTACAATGCCGGCTGGATCAACACCGGTTCCGGAACCGGTGTTAAAAGTCGAAAATAACCGGTGTTAAAAGCCTTTTTTCCACTAGTGCGTATCAGTCACGAATAATTAGTGCTTGATTATGTATCTAATTATGATGAGAAATAAAAATCACGAGACCTCAAAATGCTACAAGAGGAGACGAATCTATTCTAAAACAAACTGTATCATATACTTGGCTTCCCGATTTGCAACTCGCACTCAGCTTCCCACTTTGGCTCATGAAACACTACTCAATACTTAGCCGCTTATTGAATCCCGCGGCACTCGAGAGCATTCGACATTTATCCGGCGATGTCTCATTCGGAGTCGGAAAATCCACTTGAAAGTTCGACAATCGACCACTCAACTCTAGGCAATCGACTAACTCTACACTCGAACGACAAGGTCAGCCTCCAGTCTTCTCCGTCAAGCAACTCAATCAGGCCAATATATTTCCTTCTAATTCTGGTAACAATAATCTTCTAAGATGGTCAAAGAATTAGTTTATAGGCAACAGCAAAATTTTTAACCCTTACCTAAGCTTTGAATTTAGGTCTTAATTTTGTCGATAAAACTTTACTTTATCTTATAAATATTTTTTTTTAATTTTATCTCATATTCGATAAAAAATACTTATTTTCGAACATCACTTCAATTTTCTTATCGATAACAAGAATGGACACAATTATCTCAAGCTGTTCATATAATTTTTCAAATATTTATGATCAATTTTTAGTTACGATATATTTTTCTATGATGGATGATAAATTTAAAATGTTAGACATCCTTTGTCATAAACATTTTAAAAACTATCCTAATAAGTAAAGAGTTATTATATTAGGGTTAAATATTTCTTATGATTTATTTGTCTATCTTTAAGAGGGAGTGTATTAGAGAGTTTTTGCTTTTTGAAAAGTAATTTTTATAGAGATTATTTCGAAATTAGTGAGAAGCTAAAGTATGAAGTATTCAAAAATAGAAATCAAAAGCTGATACAAGGTAAAATTTGAGTGTTTGGTGGATAATTACTTTCAAACTTAATTTTAGTTAAATGACAATAATATCCTTAAACTATATAAATTAATTTTTTTTTGAATTATCTAAATATAATTTTGATACACCATACATAATATTTTATATATTTATTATTATATTTTGAATATTATATAAAAATAATTTTTTAAAAATAATATATATGTATAAAAATATAAAATTAATAAAAATAAAAATATAAAAAATGACAAAATTTATAAAAATATGTAAAAACAATTTTAAAAATATAAATTATATAAAAATATAAAATTTTATTTAAAAGTGTAGTGACAATTATGTAAAATGATAAATTTATTATGGATATAAATATCAACTTTTAATTTTGGACTATAAGTAAAAAAAAAAAGAAGCAGAAAAAATCAAATTCTTACTTCTAATTTTTTAGTAAAAGTTATAGAAAATAAGTAGAATCTGATTTTCACAAATATTCAAAAGTATTTTTGTATAGTTAAAATCTAAAAAGTAATTAAATACTCCCAAATACTGCCTGAATCACCTATTGCGAGAGTTATCTCCCTTTTACACCAATGAAAGTATAATAAAAAAAAGGAAAATGGAAAATTTAAAATCTAATTAAATTCCACAAAATATGACCGAAGCCGGTTCGGACCGAACCAGCCTCGACCCGGACGGGCGAAGTCACGCCCCGATATTTCGGATGATTTTATACGAGAATACGCGGTAGGCTTACCTCATACCGGTATCTGACTTCGGGGTGTTATATATAAAAAGTTTATTAAGGCGGAACAAGATAAATAAACGCATCGTAAGTCTCTCGTCTTCTCCCCCTTCGCGAGGGAGCGTGTGCGACAAAGCGAGAGCGGCCGAGCCAACGAGGTAGCGGCGAAGTAGGGCGCCGGAAGCCACCGCAAGCGGAAGCTCCGGCGGAAGGGAGGGGCAGCACCTCGATTCGGCCTCACCTCGTCCTCAGATCACCGGATCGACGACTCCGTCCTATCGATCTCCTGCCGGTGCGCTCCCCCTCGGTTATTCTCCCCGGAAATATTTCTTTATTCTTGAATTGTAGGGCCTTTCGGCGCGGAATTTAGGTTACCGGTTCCGGCCTGTTGGAATTCTTGCATTGTTTTCGGTCTTGTCGCTCGATTAGTGTCTGACCTGATGTGGCTGAAAAGATTTGGTTTTTCTTCTAAGTTAGGGTTTCGTTTTTGGAGCACGGGAGCAGACAGTGGTGACCTGGAGATGAGCGTCGAGAGCCCCGGAGCATTCCGAGGGTAGGGTTTTGGCTGCGCGGGTCTGGCTCTGGACCCCCATCTAGGGTTCCGGTGGAGTTCCATGGGAGAGGGGGGAGTCGCGTGTGCACCCTCGCAGCGTATCATGGATCGCTTCCAGATTCCGGAGTCACTCTGTGGGGGCAAATACGTGGTTTCTTCGAATTCCTTTAGGGCGGAGAAGAGCTCGAGGAATGGCGAGAGGAAAGATGATGTCGAGAGGAAAGGTGATTATGGTGGTGAAAAAGAACTGAAGATGGATAAGAAGGTGAAAAAGATGGAGTTGGAGAAAGGGGAGCTTGTGCTGGAGAGGCATCGGAAAGGGGAGTTGGAGGAAGGGGAGTTCCTTAATGGAGAATTGGAAAAGGAGGAGCTCCGAAATGGAGAAGTGGAGAAGGGGGAGTTTGTTCCCAGGAAATCACGGAAAAGTGACGTTGAGGTGGGAGAAAGACGAAAGAGAGATGAGGCTGCAAGAGAAGTTATTTCAGATCGACGGAGTAACGCAGAGCTGGAAAGAGGGGAGTTTGTTCCAGATAAATGGAAGAGAACAGCAGAACCAGAGAAGACACAGACTCAGTCCAGCAGAGGAAGGAAGTTGGACAAGGACAAAAATGATGTACCGGAGAGATTGCGGAAGCATGCCCGGGATTTTTCCCCTGAGAACAGTCACCGGAGAAGTGATAGACACACAAGTGATGCTGACTCCAGGAAGCGATCATCATCCAGATGGGATGGCAGTGTCTCTGAGAGGGATGCTAGGAAATCATCAGGCGAGGCTAAGCATGATAGGCACCATTCTAATTTGCCTGACCATTCAGGATCAAGGACTAGTTCTGCTAATTCTGAGAGATGCCGTAGAACCGAATCCTCTTCTTCATTTAAGGTCTTGTCTTCCAGCAAGTATTCATCTTCTAGATTCACTGATCCATCTTTTTCTTCTGGAGGTACCCATGATCGCCACAGTCCAGGCCATTCTGAGAAGTCACCAAAAGAGCGCAGCAGCCACTCTAATAGCAAGGACCTTAGTCCTCGACGCACCAACCGGTCCCCACACGAGAAGAGTCGCCACTTTGATCGGAGGGATCGTACTCCAAGTCGTTCAAATAGATCGCCACGTCTACGAGTTCGTCACCAGGATCACAGAGACCGAACTCCAGTGCACTCAGCGCGGTCACCAAATCCACATGATATCCGGCATTCTGCAGATCACCGAGAATCAAGCAGGAAAAATAAAGTCAGTGAAAAGCATCAATCCAGCCGAAATGATGATAAAGTTGGAGGAAAGGATCATGGTGAAAAAGATATTACTAATGGTAAGTCAAATAAGAGTCATGCAGACAGAAGTAGTGTTGATAAACTTTGCAAGGAAAAAATGTTACATAATTCTAATAGGCAGTCTAGTGAAATTCCACCTCTGCCGCCTCTGCCACTACCTCCTCCTCCTCCTCCTCCTCCACCTGCTCTTCCTCCACCACCACCTTCTGCACCAGGAGGTTTTGAAGATCCATCATCAATGGAAGAGGATATGGATATATCAGACACTCCACCACGTGACCCCATCTCATCTGATATTGACGCGTGGAAATGGTTTTATCTTGATCATTTTGGTACTGAGCAAGGGCCCTCGAAACTGGTCGATCTCAAACAGCTAGTGGATGACGGAGTCCTCCTTTCTGATCATCTGATAAAGCATGCTGACAGTGATAGATGGGTTACTGTTGAGAATGCAGTTTCCCCCTTGGCGCCATTGAACATTCCCTCCATTGTTTCTGATGTGGTAACCCAGATGGTAAATCCTCCAGAGGCCCCAGGGAATTTGTTAGTTGAGGCTGCAGTTCTTTATCAGGAAACATCCAGTTCTATGCCTCTGCAACAGGAACTTCTTGCAGACAAACCTTCAATTTTACCAGAATTTATCCAAGATTATCATATAGATGAGAGGGTGAAAATGTTGTTGGATGGATACAGTATTATAGATGGAAAGGAGCTCGAGATTATTGGAGGTACTTTTATTATTCTGTTTTATTATTTCATCTTCAAAACCTTTATTTATAAATGCAAGGTTAGGCCTATCTTTGCACATGCCTATGCAGATTCTACTTATTTAAAACAAGAAAAATTTATACTTGTGAAATATCTTTCTTTTATGAGTGGTGATAAAATACTATTTTATGTTAAAGGTTGATCCTAATTTTATTTCTGTCTTGTGAAATTTCACAATCTTGCAGAAGCTCTGAATGCGTCATTTGAGCATGTGGACTGGGAGAACTGGGATCAATCTGAAGGTATTATGTATTCCTACCTTCATGTCTATTTTGACAATATAAAAATATATGAAGAACCACTCTTTCGATATGCTGTAGTTTGAATATGCAAGAATGGACTTGTGATTCTCTAGTCTTTTCCAGTATAAGCTTGTGGCTGGTCATCTTCCACTCCCTCTTTGGTTTTTAATTACTTTAGTGGGTACTAAAATGTTCAATCTGCTACTTCTTGCATGGTCCTTTGAACAAATAATAGGTACAATGACATGAATCTATGCCATATACAAACAAGGGGAGCTTACGTTGGAAGATGGGAAAATGTTGTCTCATTTTTGTTGAAGTTTTTTATTGTTAGCAGAATATGTTTCCTTTACACTTCTGACTCTGAATCTCTTTGAAGACTAATGACTTCCAAACTGCAATAAATAGACTGTCTCTTCATGTTTGATTTATTCATTTCATTATTTTTATTATCTGTGAGTGGCTTGTAGGTTTCTCAAGATTCAAGGCTCAAACGCCATTCACATATCCAAGAAATGAAGTTGCTAGAGATCAAGAAAACTTCTCAACTGAAGCTACTGAAATCAGGCCAGTTTTTCCATCTTCCGAGATGGATCATTTTGTTCCTGGCGGTAGCCATATTGATTGGTTTGCTGGGAGGTGGTCTTGCAAAGGTGGTGACTGGAAGAGGAATGATGATGTTAATCTTGAGAGATCTTACAGACGGAAAATTGTCATCAATGAAGGTTATCCTCTTTGTCAGATGCCAAAGTCTGGGATTGAGGATCCTCGTCGGCAAAGGAAGGAAGATCTTTATTATCCTTCCCGGAGTAAAAGGCTTGATCTGCCAGTTTGGAGTTTTTCATCAGCAGATGATAATAGTGATAACAACAATGATCAAAGTAAAAATGTAGTTAGTAGCAGATTAGTCCAAACTAAACCTTTGCCTCCTAGGGGTATGAAGGGTATAATTCTTCCTGTTGTCCGGATAAATACCTGTGTTGTAAAGGATCATGTTTCTTCAGAACCTTCTGGAAAGGTTAAAAGCATTGAACTGCACCCTTCAAGATCTTCACGATCACACACTAGTAGTGAAAGGAATTCTCTTCGTGAAGGTTCCTCTCGGTCAAAGAAGTCACATGAACATGACCTACAAATTCTGCAACGATGCCAGACTGTGCTCACTGTTCCCAGGGATCGGATTTGTACTGTCGATGATTTATCTATTGATGCGGGTGATTGGTTCTATCTAGATGGCGCGGGCTGTGAACATGGACCTTTCTCATATTTGGAATTGCAAGAGTTAGTTGGTAAAGGTACCATATTGGAGCATAGCAGTGTCTTTAGGAAGAATGACAATACTTGGCTACCAATTACTAAAAAACTGAAGTTTTCAGAAACTATAAATACTGAAGATGGGGCGGGCACATCTGCTGAAAAAGGTGGTTCTACTCTTGATCAGTCATTTCTAAACAGTGCTAGTAGTGCTTCTCATTCACTTCATAGTTCACACCCTCAGTTTGTTGGGTTTACACGTGGTAAGCTGCACGAACTTGTCATGAGGTCATATAAGAACCGGGAGTTTGCTGCTGCTATCAATGAGGTTTTGGATCCATGGATAATTGCGAAGCAACCAAAGAAGGAAACGGATAAACATTTTCCATTTAACTCATCTATCACAAAAAGCTCTTCTGTTTTAGCTCATGATTTGTCAAGGGATACTATCTGGAAATCAGGTTTGTTTCTCATTAATGCTTTGGATGGTATGCTCATCCTCTGTTCTCTACTCTGCACAATTACTCATGCATCTGAGCATGTATTGAATTCCCATCGGCTGTTAAGACATTAGGCACTTTATATGCATGCATTCACTATCACCAATATACATGTGTTATAAAATGACCAATGATAAAAGTTGAATACCACATTGATAGGATTGATCAGGAAATCAGTTTCTAAAATTAGTTTAAAATTTATAATCATAATGTGAATACAATGGTATAGATTGTTAAGTAATCCAAACTTGCATAATATCATCCAATGCTTTATTATGATGAATAAATATTAGCTATAAATCATAATTAAAGTTGGCGATAAAACTACCTTCAATTCCATAATTTTTATATGTTTAATATTATATCGTATTTGTTTTATTTAGTGCTCGGAATGCACATACTAATGATGTCACCTCATAGAAGCACATAGAAACATTATGTATATTGAATTGCATTACTTTTTTTAAACATATTTATTATTTGAATACTTATTCAGCAATTAGTACTATTAAATATATAATTTTAAATTTTTATAAATTTTCCGTGAGTTTTTAAAATTCTGGATATATGATATTTTGTAACATTTTCTTTATTATTTTAATATATTGATTATTCAGAGAATTTATTATGTATAGAGATGTCATTTCTATTTTGTATTAACTAAAACCTAATAACCTGAGTAGTGAAAATATTTGTGTTAGGTGTATTTGTTAAGTAATGTGTGTTGTATATATTAAAATACTCTATAATCCTTTTTTCACTTACTCTTGCCTGCCTACTTCTAGTGTTTCATGGCAACCAAAGCCAGCATATGCACTAAATACTATATACTGCTTTACAATATTACCTGCTTGATGTTTTCTTCACCAGCTGTGTTTCTTCTCCATTTCCCATCAAGAAGATAGGCTTCATAATGACTAATTCACTCTTCCTTTGTGACATTGTTGGTTGAGACTTCTCCACCTTCAATATATCAGGTTCCAACATTCAGACTCACCCTTGCTCCACAACAACATTGGTGGAGACTTATTTTCTTTTGAATGCAAGCATAGAAACTACTGTAATCTTCGACAAAGATTTGAATTTCCATTGGTTCAGTCTAATGACATAATGTGATCAATGTTGTAACAATTTTGCTTGATTCAAGAAACTTTCACAAGTTGGTCCAATATCTTGTGAGTTCCATCTTATTCACATTGGCTTAGCCTCTGGCAGATTCAAGCATTTCTAACTGCTGAACCTTATGAAATACCACCGTTGCCTAGTTCCTTGTACCATTTCTCCTTCTCTCTTTTGGTTTTTAATACTTTTATGAGTAAAGTCTAATTAATTAGTTCATACCTTAATCCTAAAATTACAAAGTACACTTATTTGCCTCTTTATCAAGCGCTTGGACATTCCTTAGCTGCTTATCCTCGATCTTTGTTGGAGCTACACTGTTAAATTCTGTCACACCTGCATTTAGCTCTTTCAATTATCAATCTCAATGGTGAATTTTCATCATTTCTGCAATTTGTGCATGCTCCCTTCAACTGTCTCAGTGTACTGCTCTCACCAAGCCTTCAAAAAGAAAAATAACTAACAAAAAAAAACACATCAACGACAGCTTGTGCATTCTTGTACTTCAAGCAGAATCTGTTAGATATGAGGTACTTCTGCTCATTTCTAACTTTATTCTAGCATGCCTCAGAAACTTGTCTGATTCATTGGTAGATCTAGGAACACCTCATGCATCCTGATTTGGACTAGTTCTTTCCGCGACTATGCTGTAAACATGGACTTGTAAAACACATGAGGATCCACCTCTTAGTCGCACCGATTCTTTTATGGCTGTGCTTTTTCTTCGTTTTTTATAAATTGGGCGGTCAATATTTCTTCTTTACAATGATTTGATGGGCGTGTTATTTACATACGAGAAGACTAATTATGATTTACGTTTTCCTACATATGGTATACCCAGTGGTAGTTTATTTGTTCCTTCGTATGGTACTGGCCTCTGGTTTTACTTGTTCCTACATATGGTATCGGTTTCTGTTTATTTTGTTCGTTGAATAGAATCCAATGGTTTTACTTAGCTCCTGATTTTTTTTACTTATCCTATGCTCTTATGCAGAGGATTTGTTGTATCGCGATGGAAAAAGAGCTCGATTATTCATTGGAGATAGTGATGAGGACTCTGAAATGGGGGAGGCTGTAATTCTCAGTGAGAAGCTCGACTGCTCATTTGATGAGTTATGCGGCGAATGTGATGTCTTTGCAGATGTTGTTACTACTTCACAGGCAGAGAATGAAAACTGGGGTCTGTTGAATGGGCGCATTCTTGCTAGGATCTTTCACTTCCTAAAGAGAGATATGAAGTCTCTTGTCTACTCTGCTTCAACATGTAAACATTGGAATACATTGGTAAATTTTTACAGAAATATTTGCAAAGACGTTAACTTGTCCTCTGTTGGACCAAAGTGCACAGATGCTATCTTCCACTTGCTTATGGTATGTTTACTTACAGTTTCTTTAAACTAACCTGGTTTATGTAATTGGTAAATACTAATTTTAGATGACCTCACAGGGTGGTTGTGACAGGAAAAACCTTATGTCCATCAACTTAATGGACTGTGTCAATGTTACTGCCAGTGCTGTTGAAGAGGTCCTCCAGCTGTTTCCACACATATCTTTTGTTGACATCAGTGGATGCTGTCAGTTTAAAGAACTAAAAATTAAGTATCCAAACATTATGTGGATAAGAAGATCAGGTTCAGCTAAAAGTAAAAATCTTGAGGAATCTTATTCAAAAACAAGAAGCCTAAGGCAGATAACAGAAATTAATTACTCATTGTCAAGAACGTACCAGTTGTTGAATGGTTATCTGGATGATTCTGATGATCTAGGGAATTTTGCCAGTGACCAGCCAAATTCCTTCAATAGAAACAATATTTCAGGCCTCCAGTTCAAGCAAGGTTTTTACAAGCGACCCAAGCTACTTGATGCTAGAAGGTCTTCAGAACTTCTATCTAGGGATGCACAGATGAGACGCTGGTTGCATAGAAAATCTGAGAATAGCTATAGAAAGATAGAGGAATTTATTGCCAATAGTTTGAGGAGCATCATAAGAGGGAGCAAGTCCGAGATCTTTATGCCCAAAGTATTTCCTAGATTCTTGCATTTTATTTTATTTCCTTTCTTTTTGATACCTGCAATAAACATATTTTGCTTGTATATGGATTATGTTTCCACATCATATTAGTGTTTGATTTCTGTTTCAGATTTCAAAAATTGAAGATAGGATGAGAAGTGGCTATTATGTTCGACATGGCTTGAGCTCTATCAAGGATGATATTAGTAGGATGTGCCACGATGTGTTTAAGTAAGATAGTGGTTTTTTCTTTTCACCAGTTGTGAAGCATTAAATATTTTTATGGCTTTCTCATTATGTCAATCTTGGTAGCTATAACTACCTGTTTCAGATTAAGTCTGCTTAGTTTATCCTGTTAGAGTTTAACTGAACAATGAACATTTCCATAGATCAAATAGACGGAATGATGGAGACATGAAAAAGATTATCATTTCCTTCCTTCAATTGATAAAGAAGTTGGACAACCCAAGGTTGATCAGTGAAAGAGATGAGATGGGAAAGGCAGGCAAAGACAATTCTGATGCAGGAGCATATATATCTGAAAAATACAAAAAGAAACAAACCAGAACTTTGGGTGAAATTAAGAGGAGTCTCTCCAAACTAAAGCAGAGAGCAATGGATTCTGAAAGTGAAACATCAGAAGAGCAAGAAAATGATTTCTCCGATGAAGATGAAAGGGTTGAAGATGAAAGTACTGCTTCTGATACAGAAAGTGACATGGAAGTTCATTCAGGAAATTCAACATGGGAGTCAAGAGGAGACGAGTTCTGCAAATTGGAGTCCATTGAGTTAGTGGCAATAGATGACCGGGAATGGGGTGCTCGCATGACTAAAGCTGGTTTTGTTCCTCCTGTTACCAGAAAGTATGAGATCATTGACAAATATCTTCTTGTAGCAGATGAGGAGGAAGTACAAAGGAAAATGCAAGTTGCATTACCTGATGATTACGCTGAGAAACTATTAGCCCAAAAGAATGGTATTGAGGAGTCAGATACGCAAATTCCTGAGGTCAAGGAATACAAACCCAGGAAGTCTCTTGGAGTTGAAGTTATAGAGCAAGAAGTATATGGAATAGATCCTTATACACATAACCTCCTCTTGGATTCTATGCCAGATGAACCAGAATGGGTTCTTACTGATAGACATAAATTTATAGAAGAGGTCTGGTGAATGTATATGGTTTACATTTAAAGTCTTCTTTTCCTTATATTGTTGCTTTGTTGAATTTTTAATGCAACGTGCACTTTCTGCCAGTCTCTTCTCCGGACATTGAATAAGCAAGTCAGACAATTCACCGGTGCTGGTAACACTCCAATGGTTTATCCTTTGCGACCTGTTTTAGAAGAAATGCAAATGAATGCAGAGGAAGGAGGTGATAGACGAACACTGAAAATGTGCCAGGTCATCCTAAAGGCTATAAGGAGCCGCCCTGATGACAATTATGTTGCTTATAGAAAGGTATTTCTTCCAAATCAGCTGCATGATACTAGTTAGGACATGTGGTTGCCATTTTGCTAATTTTGGCATTTTCATTTGTTCGATCAGGGCCTTGGAGTTGTCTGTAATAAGAAGGAAGGATTTGAGCAAGATGATTTTGTTGTTGAGTTCTTAGGAGAGGTATTACTTCTCCAATTTTCTTCTTTTACATAGCAGTATAATTTTGTATGTTATATCTTAAAATTAGTGTGGCAAATGTCTGTAGATCACTTTTAAGTATTCACAATTATCCATATTCTATATGAGAAAGGATCATGTAGCATGGTCAAAGCGATGATAATCTGGGTCACTTGGTTTAGTTTCACATGCAATTGTTCACAAATGGTAAAAGATTTGGTATGCTTAAATAATTTAAATCTGTGCTCGTCTTAAGATAATATAACAATGTTCTACATAATGCAACTCTTTTATTTTGGCGACTACAAATAAACCTTCGTTTCACAATGCTATAGAGAAAATGATCATGCAGAGAAAATGAAAATTTTGGAACTAAATCATTGCAATAGGATATAATAATACAATGTACCTTGTTACTGTGTTTCTACTCAAATATGAATTGTCGGGCAGCACCGGCAATTTGTACTTGAATCTTGCTGCTCAATCTTAGATGTTTCATTTTGTTTAAATTCAGGTTTATCCAGCCTGGAAATGGTACGAAAAACAAGATGGTATACGGTCCTTGCAGAAAAATAGTCAAGAACCAGCTCCGGAATTTTACAACATATATCTGGAGAGACCGAAGGTGGTATTTGCTTAACATGCATTTTCAAGCTAAATACTAGTTTGTCACATTTCATTCAAATAGCTAATTTCTATTTTTATATGATAGGGTGATCGTGATGGGTATGATCTTGTTATTGTTGATGCTATGCCACAAAGCTAATTATGCAAGCAGAATTTGTCACTCATGCCGACCTAATTGTGAAGCAAAGTAAGCCATATCTTATATGGACTTTCCTTCAGCTGCCTATTTATTTTTAAAAAAGTACTGTTATTAATTATCAGCATGGTTAGCTGCTTACAAAACTGCATTCCATATGGGGTAGTAGACTAGGTTAGCATTAAAATTTCAGACTATATTTGTTTGCTAATGTCCAAATTTACTAGCCAAATGAGGGACTGAATTTGGCATTCGAAAGTGAATATGTTCTTATGTCAGTATGGGCTGTGCACATGCAGTACAAACCACACAATGAAAAATAGGATTGTTTTTTAGGTTTTTTGTCGATATTGTTAGATTGCTGTCATATGTGACATGAAATGCACCAATCCGACAGATCATGAAGATCAGAATTAAGCCTGTACTTTTAAATGTTGGTGGTATTTGTAGATTGTATTTTTGATTGCATTGGAATTTTTGTTATCCTAAGAAAATCAAGGGTTTCTATTGGACTCCATATTTTCAGTGAAAATTAGTAAAATTGCTTCTTAATTAGATAAAAAGGGGGTTGGTTATGATCATGTGGACTTGTTCTGACACTTCCATCATTTATTCTTGTTGTTGTTTGCTGTAGCAAGCTTCACTAAATCAGTCATATGTCCCATTATTTGGGCTAGCTGTATGGATCTTTTCTTGCCTTTTGGCATAAAACCTTTCATTAATAGAAAGGTCTTGCTATTCTCGCATTCAATGTTACCACGCGCTTCAACATCTGGTTGAACAACCACTGAGCATGCCCCTAGTCCCCACATCTCATGTACAATCACTCAAAATTTTAGAATTCAGCACAACACACTGAATGATGTGCAATCTTCTCGTTGATAGCAACCTTTATATTAATATCAAGGACAATCTTTAGAATTATGGAAGATGTCCCATGTTTGGATTTTTTTTTTTCCTTTCTTCATCTAACTTTGTTAATACCCCTTTTGACTTGTATAACGGTTGGCCTGATATAAATATCTTCTTCATAAGAAATTTGTAAGATGCTCATGCACTTGCTGGCATTACCATGCAGG
>JAGFNQ010005137.1:0-71382 GCA_024364735.1 Boesenbergia rotunda | reverse complement strand
ACTCTAGGAGTCAGGACTAGATCCTCCTATAGAAACCTTAGTCAAATAGCTATGATATCGAAAATAGAACCTAAAACTATAGATGAAGCTCTACCTGATCCGGATTGGATCATAGCTATGCAAGAAGAGTTAGCCCAATTTGAGAGGAACCAAGTCTGGGAACTAGTGCCTAAACCTGAGAGCAAATCCGTCATTGACACTAAGTGGGTCTTTAGGAATAAGTTGAATGATCAAGGAGAAATAGTCAGAAATAAAGCTCGCTTAGTAGCAAAGGGTTTCAGCCTAGTAGAGGGATTAGACTACGATGAAACATATGCCCCAGTAGCTAGACTTGAGTCCATTAGAATGTTGTTAGCCTTTGCATCCCATAAAGGATTTAAATTATATCAAATGGATGTAAAGTCAGCCTTTTTAAATGGATTCATTAAAGAAGAAGTTTATGTAGGACAACCCTCAGGGTTTGAGGACTTAGACAAACCTAACCACGTTTACAAACTAACCAAAGCATTATATGAGCTAAAACAAGCACCTAGGGCCTGATATGAACGGTTATCAACCTATTTAACTTCTAAAGAATTTAAACAAGGCCAAATTGACTCAACTTTATTTATTAAAACCATAGGAAAAGATATATTTATTGCCCAAATTTACGTAGATGACATAATCTTTGGATCCACCAACATAAACTTCCTAAAAGAGTTTGTCAAAATAATGGAAAATGAATTTGAAATGAGCTTAGTTGGTGAGCTTAACTTTTTCCTAGGCTTACAAATTAAACAAACTAGGGATGGTAACTACGTTCATCAATTCAAATATGCTAAAGAGTTAATAAAGAAATTTAAGATGGATAACTCTAAAAGCATAAGTACCCCCATGGCCACTAATATAAAAATAGATAGTGACCCTGATGGTAAACCAGTGGACCTTAAACTCTATAGGAGTATGATAGGTAGCCTACTGTACCTTACAACTAGCAGACCTGATATTCTTTTTGTTGTAGGGATGTGTGCTAGATACCAAACCTGTGCTAAGGAAACGCACTTAGCAGCCCTAAAAAGAATACTAAGATATGTAAAGGGCACTCTAAATATAGGGATTTGATATCCTAGGACCTCAACTTTTGATTTAACAGGATACTCAGATTCTGACTATGCTGGCTGTAAATTAGATAGAAAGAGCACAAGTGGAAGCTGCCAACTGTTAGGTCAGAGTCTAGTTAGTTGGTGTAGCAGAAAACAACACTGTGTAGCTCTATCCACAACTGAAGCTGAGTATGTGGCCTTAGGAGAGTGTGTTGCTCAACTTTTATGGATGATGCACACACTTAAGGACTTCCAGCTCAACTACACCCAAACTCAAGTATTTATTGACAATATAAGTTCAATTAATTTAACTAAGAACCCAATCCAACACTCCAGAACCAAACATATAGAAGTCAAACATCATTTTGTAAGAGACCATGTAGCCAGGGGTGAAATAGTACTTAAGCATATTGACTCTAAATCCAACTTAGCTGATATATTCACAAAACCCTTACCTGAATCTGAGTTTAGCTCACTAAGAAGGCAGTTAGGATTGTGTTCTGTAGAATAGATTAACTTTATTTTTTTACTGCTCTACTTGATTTAAAAATTTATTTCTAAAAATAGAATTTGAAAAACTATTTTTCTTAAATTCAAAATCAGTTTTCATTTTCGACATAGTTTTATTTTTTCAAAACTACCCCCTTTTCAAAACTAGGGCTTTTTCGAAAATGGACTTAGCCTAGGCCCTAACCCTAGAACTGCATGCACCTATAGACTTAGAAGCCAGCATCTCACAAGCACCTTAGGGTACTTTTGGTTGATAACCTAGAAAGGGTTGAGATGCTTAGGTCTTTGCCTTAATTCAAGATTCTTTAAGTCAGTGCACTGCAGTAATTGGGGCACTAAATACAAATTTTACATCAATCAAGTTAAGTGTCAAGCTTAGAAAATCTAACTTGAACAGAAACACTTAACTTGACTAACCCTAGCAAAAACTACTGTTTATAACAGTTAGTAAGTAGCTAATTGGGTTAGACAGGTCCCTACAGAGAAAATTGACTGATTTAGTTTAAGTCTAATTATGAATTGGTTCAGTACAGCAAAATCTTACTTATTTCCTTTATGCAAGCTTATTTCTGCTATATTTATCTGTTTTGATATATGACAAAGGGGGAGAGATAGAAAAGGAGAGAGTAAAATTAATTTTTTTTAACTCTATCCTTTATTCAAAAAGTTTTCAAAATTTTTCTTATCCTTTATTCAAAAATTTTCAAAAATACTTAAGCTCTTCAAAATTAACTAAAGTACTTAAGTTCTTAAAGCTTTCAAAATTTTTTAAGCTTTCAAAATTTTGCTAAGTACTCAAGCCTTTCAAAATTTTCTAACTTAAGCTTGTCAAAATTGTTAAACTTCTATAAGTACTTTAAGCTTAAGCTTCTCAAAACTGTATAAGTACAATGCTACTAAGTACTTAGGTTTTTTTAATTTATTAAGTACTTAAGTTTTCCAAATGTACTTTGTTAAGTACTTAAATTTTCAAAATTATTAAGTACTTAAGTTTTCCAAATGTACTTTATTTATTAGGTACTTAAGTTTTCCAAATCTATTAAAGTATTTCAAAGCTACTAAGTACTTAAGCTAACATGTTCAAAACTTTTGAGTACCTTAAAACTTAAAACTTCAAACTTCAAACTTTTTAAGTACTCTAAAATCATGCTTTAAAAACTCTCCTATGTACTGTTAACTTAAGTTATTAAAAGATTTCTAAGTACCTAAAACTTAAGTTTTCAAAGTACAAGTAAAGTTTTTTTTACCTCACGAATTTTTGAAAAAACTAGGGGGAGATTCCTTCCAGGGGGAGGGAACAAAATTTAACCTTTTCATGTTTGCTTAAACTTAACTTTTTGAACTAGGGTTGCCATAAATCAAAAAGGGGGAGATTGTTGGTGCAGAATGCACCCAAGTCAAACTTGTGTTTTGATAATGGCAACAGAGGTCAAAAGTTAAGTCTTACTTGTTTTCTAACAAGTTACTCTAGTGTGCAGAGACAAAGTCCTAGCGAAGGAATGCTAGGCACCCGGCGAAGGACTGTCAGGATACAAAGCCCTAGCGAAGGACTGCTAGGCAACTGGCGAAGGATTGCCAGTATCCAAGCCCTAGCGAAGGACTGCTAGGCAATTGGCGAAGGACTGCCAGTATCAAAGCTTTAGCGAAGGACTGCTAGGCAACTGGCGAAGGACTGCCAGTATCTAAGACCTGGCAAAGGACCGTCAGGCAAAAGTCCAACCAAAGGAGCGATTGGCATCAGGTACATTCTCCCGAGAGGAGTAGGTGAGGACGCGTTCCCCGTCGAGGGAACAGTAGGCGTCGGTTCGACCTAGGGTTCCATTTTGGAGACCCAAAGTCAGAACCATGACAGCTAAGGCTGTATAAACTAATCACTTAATGTTTTGTTGTGTTTTTGGACTAACCCTAGATGCAGGACCGAAGGAACGAGTGTCTACAGCTCAGAGTGCCTCAAAGGAGTGAGGCAACAGCTGACCAGGGCGCCCGGAGTGTCCCGGGCGCCCCCAAGGTGAACACAAAACACACAAATCAGAAACAAGCTTCGACAGTGCATCCTGCGGGCGCCCCCATGCTCCCGGGCGCCCCCAGCCTCCCGGGCGCCCCCAATAACAAAGCATCGAAGCAGCCCCAGCGAAGCCTAAAAGATAAGTGTTTGACCCGGTCAACCCGGGCGCCCCGAGCGCTTCGGGCGCCCCGGTCAACATCTATCCCGAGAAGGAAGGGATCAGATGGTGACCGAGATCCAACCGGATCAAACGCCACCTGGGGGCGCCCCCGACGTCCCGGGCGCCCCCAGGCTCTATATAAAGGGCCCTCGACCCCAGGCTTCAAGTATCAATTTACTCAACGCCTCAAAGCTCTTCTGCTCTCGCGCCTTGCTCCGGAAACCTTCCAACTCGAGCCGATGACGTCCCGCTGCTCCGAAAAAGTCGATCTACTCCGGACGTCGGTAAAGAAGAGCGTTATTTATTTATTGCACTTATTTTGTAATCAAATTTTGTAAACTGTTTGCGCCGTATATAGAATTGTCCAAAGTAAACGGTCAACGACCGTGGGCCTTGGAGTAGGAGTCGACACAGGCTCCGAACCAAGTAAAATCGACTGTGTCTCTGTGTTGTGATTTTTATTTTCCGCTGCGTACTTGCTCTAAAATTTCCGAAAAACGATTTCCGATATTCACCCCCCCTCTATCGGTTTTCTCGATCCAACACAAAGAACACTCAACAACTCAACACAAGACCCTTCTTTGTTCTCGTTATTGTCTCTTGTATCTGCCTCTCTGCTTTGCCAGCCTCTTCTTCTTAAGCTTCTCTCTGCACATATACAGGCGTCACCCACTGACCTCCTCTAAGCTCTCAATTCACTGAAGACCTCTTCAGCTGGAGCTTCAGGTCAATAGTCACCCACTGACCCTATCTGAGCTCTCAGCCTTCCTCAGCTGAAGCCTCAGGTCGTTAGGTGTCGTTGAAACCTACAAGTATATATCAAACAAAAAGATACCAGAGAAAGTCACCCTTGACCCTTCTCCTTGCTCCTCCATTTGACTCTGTATCATCTGCACACTCACAGGTTTATCAGCAAAGCAAATCAAAGCAAATATGAATCGAATCAGAAGCAAATCAGAAGTCTGACAATCATTTGAATTAAAATTCTGAGGTGCTGATCAGTCACCCTGACCGATCAAACTCCCTCCTGACCGATTAGACTCTATTCTGATCGATATAGTAAAGGTCTGATCGGTCTCACTGACCGATCAGAGATCAGGGATCGGTCACCAGACCGATCCTAAACCCACTGAGTTCTCAGAGTTTAGAGTCAAGACCCCAGCCAGGGGATGATCGGTCCAGCTGACTGATCAGCCAGGGACTGATCGGTCAGCCTGATCGGTCCACTAATCGATCAGAAATTCCTCTGATCATTCTGATCATTTTCTGATCAGTCACCAGACCGTTCAGAAGGACTTCTGATTCCTCAGAAACTTTCTGGATCGGATCACTCATCAAGAGAGTTTGTGCCAACTCCCTGATCAGACTTCAGACCGATCTACAATCGAGAGAGTTCGTGCCAACTCCCTGATTGGACTTCAGACCGATCCAACTTTGATCATTTCTACACTGAGTCTAGAGAACAGGCTCCCTTGCCTTCTCTGACTCAGTACACTTAATGCTCAGTCCCCCGGACCAAGATTTCATGCCCAGCTTTACTCACCGGGACTTAGTTCAACCTAGCTTCACTCACTAGGACCCAGCTTCACTCACCAGGATTCACTTCACCTAGCTTCACTCACTAGGATTTCCTTCACCTAGCTTCCCTTGCTAGGACCCAGCTTCACTCACCAGGATTTACTTCACCTAGCTTCACTCACTAGGATTTCCTTCACCTAGCTTCCCTTGCTAGGACTCGGCTTCACTCACCAGGATTTTCTTCACCTGGCTTCACTCACTAGGATTTCCATCACCTTGCTTCCCTTGCTAGGACCCGGCTTCACTCACCAGGATTTTCTTCACCTAGCTTCACTCACTAGGACCCGGCTTCACTCACCAGGATTTTCTTCACCTAGCTTCACTCACTAGGACCCGGCTTCACTCACCAGGATTTCCTTCACCTAGCTTCACTCACTAGGATTTCGGTGCTCAGTCCCCGACCAGGACTTCGTGTCTAACTTCACTCATCAGGACTTTTGCCCAGCTTCACTCACCAGGACTTTGTGCCTAGTCCCCGACCAAGACTTAATCCGAACTTAACTATCTGATCTCACTCAACCAAACTTAAATTGGCGTCAACACCAAAACAACAATCAGATCAGACTGCATCAACAGTGATGACTCCTTATGATGGGGAGACTTATCCATAGGTCCGTTAAAAAAGGGGGAGAGGAGGACCATTGCTTGAGGTCAAAGCTTAAATCGGGCTCCGCTATCGCGATGTGAGCTCAAGGCCTTCTGATCCAGGTGAGCTCGGGCGCTAGAATGCCCGAGGCGCTCTCGGGACTTGACCCCTCGAGGGGAGGTCTCGGGAAGGATCCCAGAAGGGGTCTTCTGACTATCCTTCCAGGGCGAGTTCTCCGTGGCGAGAGGGGGGGGGGAGGTCCTGAGGAAGGAGGGTCACTTCGACCCGGCGTGTCATGCCACGCAGCTTCTTCATCCCACCTGCCTACCCCAGGCTATCCAACCCTATCACAAGTCCCTCCCTTCAAGTATGATCGAAGGAAGTGTGGCTAATTGATCGGACTAGTAAGAAGATGAAGAAGCGGAGTTCCAGCGGGACTCGGTGTCCATTCTTGCACCTTCAATAGCGATAAGGGACCTTCAAATTATAACCTCCGTCCCAAGTCCCGAGAAATCCTCCTTTTGGTTTCACCCTTTCCAAAAAGGCTTCTCCGCCATAAAGGCGTCTGGCGCCTTTTTTGATGGAGACAAGGTACCTCCGTGAAGGCCTCATCGCCATGTGTTTCAATGACCACCTCGCCGAATTCTTACTGACGTGTGCCGCTGTAGCTGGCTCACGTCAGGCGACTGTCCGGGTGCAGCAGTTTCTCGCTTTCCGCGTGCCTCTTCCCCATTACACCCTGACAGGCGGCTTCCTGGGTATAAGAGGGGAAGATGGCAATGTTAGGCCCACTTCTGGCTCTGTGACTGGGTGCACTTCGTCTTCCTCTTCTCCTGTAAGGCTTCTTGGGCATAAGTAGTCTGTCTCCTTCTTGTCTCCTCCCTTAGGAACCATGGAAGACTACCGAGCAGAATAGTATGAGTCCGTTTCTTCGAGAGTGAGGTCGAAGGCTCTGCAGGTGGCCACCGAGGCCTACGGCATCCCGGTCGAGATGGTGGTGGTTATCCCAGGGTGGGACAAATGTCGGTGGAGCCTCCTGCAGGCATGTCGGCAGGGCAGATGGAGTTAGGACCCCGTTTCCCCATCCCTCCTTTTTTTCACGAACATAGTCTCCTATTTCGATATTCCCCTTCACTAGATGGTTCCCAATGCATTTGCTCAGATGGGAGGGGCATATATCATTTTCAAACTTTTTGATCTTCCTCTAACTCCTCATCTCTTTCATTCTTTCTTCGTCTCAATCGGCTCCCGAGGGGTCTTTAGTTTCGCAGCCCGACCGTGCCATAAGTTTTTAGGAGGGTTTCCTTCCTCGCATAAAGGGTGGAAGGAGAAGTTCTTCTTTATTCGACTGTTGTCCTTATCCTTCAGTCCTCTGGGTTGGATAAAGGATTTGCCGACTCCTCCTTCTTTGGAGAAGTTTCTCCAGGGCCCTGTGTACTAGCATGCTAGGAAGGTAATCTCCGGCATGGAATTCAGCGGCCCGGGGTTGGTGCAGAGTGAAGAGCTTATGTACCGGGTGGGCCTCAACCCTAAAGTGACGCGAATCAGCCCCACCCTGGGTATGTTCATCTTTTTCTTCTATGCCCGTTAGTTCTAACTGATGTTCTTTTTGTCTGGCTATTGCAGAGAAAGTCATGTTTCCCAAGGTGATGGGTCAGCTCATCAGGTGGGAGGAGGTTAATAAGGAGGTGTTGAATCCTCCTCCAGCTGTTCCCGATGCCCCTCCTGCACCCGCCGAGTCCTCGGAGGGGACTGTCGACTCGTCCTGTGGGATCGCTTCACCCGAAAGGGTAGAAGTCATTGTTGCACCCCCGTCGATCGTGCATCGAGGGCCTTCTGATCAACAGATTGACCCTGTGGCGGATTTTTCTCCTGGAGGTGGTTCTTCCCCAAGAGCTGTCCATCTAGAAGGGGTTAGCGAGGGGCCCTCCCCTCCTGTGGCTCCTTTAGAAGTCTGGTCCACTGGCCGGCAGAAGCGGCGACTCCCCAAGGGCTTGGGTCCTGAATGAAAAAAATGGAGCTCCGCGAGTTTCCCCATTCTTCCTTCTGTGCCTGAGGAAGTTGCCCCACTCCCCGAGGAAGTAGTGTCTATTCCTGTTCCGCCGGTCTCAGCTCCGGAGGTGGTCGTCCCAGCACCCCCCCTCCGGCTCTATTGATTCGGCCACGTCTTTAAAAGGTAAGGAGGTATTGTGCACCCAATACCGGATGAAACTGGACTGACTAAAGAAGAGGTTGGACACAGCATTGGAGGCTTCCATGCAATCCTTCCCCTCGGTGCAGTTCAAGGAGGTTTCGACCAAAGGGGTTTTGACTGAGGGGACTTCTAGCTCTGAGGAGGATGACTCCGACCCTTCTCGTCTGCCACCTGAAGCCCCGACCGTCCAACGACTTCCCCCTCGTCAGGGCTCGCTGCCGTCCGAGGGACGAGGTACCATGCCAAGTACTCCTGGAGAGGCAGACGTACGAGTCTCTGCTGGCTCACTAACCACTCTTCGAGAGACCCTTCTGAAGGTACAAGTTACTGTTACATTGGCAATTCTTTTGCATACTCTCTGATTCCTTGGTGTAATGGTAGGCGGCCGAGGATTGCCTCACCTCTAGTCGAGGTTTATACTCGTGGCCTCAGGTCGAAGTCATACCCGCCGGACCTTGAGAGCGGAGGTCGTGGATGACCACGAGCATCGAGCAGGGCTCATGCAAGCAGGGGTCAGCAGATCACTTCGTGATAAAGTGAGGCATCTACTGGACACCATGCAGGACAAAGAGCTGGTTCTTCAGAATTTCTGCCACCGCGAACATTTGGCATTCGAGAAAGCGGTGACTGTTACTCAGGACTTGCTCCAGGTGATTGCAGGAGAGGGGCCAACTTCATATGAGGAAGAAGAAGTTATTGGATGACATCCGACACATGGTAGCCTCGACCGAGAGGTTAAACGCGCACGTTCAGTCTCAGGCGGAGCAGCTCGGTCAGAAGGAGTCTGATCACATAATGGCCATTGACTGCGCGTGTATCCTAGAGGATGACCTGGCTCAGGCTCGGTCGACAAGCGGGTCNCTTCAGGTTACTAAGGCTTCTAGCTCTGAGGAGGCTGAAGCAGGCTTCAAGGCGAAATTTTTGGAGTCGGATGAATTCCGTACTATCGTGGCTGACTAGGTAATGAAGCGCCTGCAGCAGGGCTTCCATGGGGCTATCGATCAGTTGAAGAAGGATCAGCTCCTACCTCCCGATGCTGACTCATGTTTGTAATTGTTGGCCGAGTTAGAGAGGGGACTCTCTCTAGAGGACTCGAACTTGTAGGACTCTAGGTTTACCAGGGGGTCGGGCCCTATTGTAGCAATTTTGAATTAGTGTGATCATCTTTACTATTTCTTGTGTATGTGTCGGTGTCTTGCTCGATGTGTCTCGTGCCTTCGTATTGCGGACTTAACAAATTGGAAGGTATTTGTTTGTTTCGAGGATGATCCTAGGTGTGGGTCCCCTAGGATGATTCACAAGTTGTAGCGCCCTGCCTGCATTTATGTGCAAAGTGGGCCCCTGTCGATCTTTCCTTCTGGCGACTGTGGGTGGCTCCCGAACCGTCGCCTCCGCAGCATCCGTGATCTTATTGAATAAGCTCACAAAGGGTAGTGGGTTCCTAGGTGCAACATGGGCGCGTTGGTCGAAGCGACGCTTTGGCGTCTGTTGTTGTTCTTGTGTCATTCCTGCATTAACTGCACGGAGAGGCAGTGGTCAATATAAATAGGGGGAGAGGGGTACACCATCTCTTTCATCCATACCTTCCGTCTACATTCTTCCCAGTGTTCTTCCCTTCTCCCTCGTTGGTGTCCATGATGCCTGATATCGGAGACGCAGTAGTGTTCTTGGCTGAGGGGCCTGATAGAGGTAGAGGCTTTTGTATCACTACCCTTGCCGGGGAGTTTGGGGGAGATGATGTCTAGGGTCTCGCTAAAGATTCTGGAGGATGTGGGACTCTCGGGTTATCTAAAAATCCCAGAAAAGACATTACATGGAGCTCTAGGGCATGGAGGAGATGACTTCATCCTGCTGATCGCCTCCTCCCTGGTCGGCCCGTGGTGGTATGCCAGCAAATGTCATCCTCTTCCTCCTCCTCGCTTTCCTCGTGTTATGGGCGGAGGATGGTGTTTATGGAAACACCGTCATCAAGAGTGGGGGGGGGGGGGGGGGGGGGGGACTACAACCGCTGGTTTTCTCTTTCTCTTTCTTCTTTTCGTTGATCCCCTATCCGAGAGAAATTGCAGTGGCGGCTCCCCCCTCCTGTTAAGACAATTCTTCTTTGCATCTTTACACACTCCGGAGAGAAATTGTCATTGCTATTCCCCCTCCTCTTCCTTCTGAATGTTGTATCGGATTCATCTTTGCGAGAAGAAGTTGTCGGGGTCTCCAGCTGAGGTCGTGCTACCCATGTGTTACCTCAGGCGTCCTCCTCTGTTTCTGACTACTCGGATGGAGTACCTAGAAGGTGGCAAAAGATTCAAGGACCCCGTCGATGGACTCCTGCGCACCACACATTTGGGAGGTGGCTCCGAGCCTAGCAACCCTGCAGGAATGACGTTGTAGGAGAGCGCTTTCTCACAAACTATTCCAATTGTATCTTGATAATTCTCTAAGATGTTGATCCCCATGTATTTTTCATATAAATAAAGCAATATTCTTGTTACCTCGTGTATGTGTATGTCTGGATTATTCTTTTGAACGTTTCAATTGTATTCCTTCAGTCGGGTATGCTACTTCCGCAGCGCCTACCTGTCCCGGGCGCTCGGGAGATCATGAGGCATCCTGGTTGGTGTCCTTGGTGGGGAGTTTGTAGCAACCCAGACCAAGCCTAGGCACCTCGGGCATCGATTGTACCGCGAGGTATTAGGGTTTTGGGTACTTGGTCGGGCGTGTGCATCCCAGACCAAGCCTAAGTACCTTGGGCATCGGCTGCACCGCGAGGTATTAAGGTTTTGGATACTTGGTTGGGCGTATGCATCCCAGACCAAGCCTAAGTACCCCAGGCATCCGCTGCACCGCGAGGTATTAGGGTTTTGGATACTTATTGGGCGTGTGCATCCCAGACCAAGTCTAAGTACCCCGGGATCAGCTGCACCGCGAGGGTATTAGGGTTTTGGGTACTTGGTTGGGCGTATGCATCCCCAGACTAAGCCTAAGTACCCCAGGCATTGGCTGCACCGCGAGGTATTATGGGTTTTGGGTACTTGGTCAGGTGTGGGCATCCCAGACCAAGCCTAAGTACCTCGGGCATCGGCTACACCGCGAGGTATTAGGGTTTTGGGTAATTGGTCGGCGTGTGCATCCCAAACCAAACCTAAGTACGTCGGGCATCAGCTGCACCGCGAGGTATTAGGATTTTGGGTACTTGGTCAGCGTGTGCATCCCAGACCAAGCCTAAGTACCCCGGGCATCGGCTACACCTCGAGGTGTTAGGGTTTGGGTACTTGGTTGGGCGTGTGCATGCCAGACCAAGCCTAAGTACCCTAACCATCGGCTGCATTGCGAGGTATTAGGTTTTGGGTACTTGGTTGGGCGTATGCATCCCAGACCAGCCTAAGTATCCCAGGCATCCGCTGCACCGTGAGGTATTAGGGTTTTGGATACTTAGTTGGGTGTGTGCATCCCAGACCAAGCCGAAGTACCCTGGGCATCGGCTGCACCGCGAGGTATTAGTGTTTTGGGTACTTGGTTGGCGTGTGCATCCCAGACCAAGCCTAAGTACCCCGGGCATCGGCTGCACCGCGAGGTATTAGGGTTTTGGTTTGGTCGGGCGTGGGCATCTCAGACCAAGCCTAAGTACCCCGGGCATCGGCTGCACCGCGAGGTATTAGGGTTTTGGGTACTTGGTCGGGCGTGTGCATCCCAAACCAAATCTAAGTACCCCGGGCATCAGCTGCACCGCGAGGTATTAGGATTTTGGGTACTTGGTCAGACGTGTGCATCCCAGACCAAGCCTAAGTACCCGCGGCATCGGCTATACCGCGAGGTATTAAGGTTTTGAATTCATCGGTGGTGCATTATCGTTTTGAGGAAAGCATCTCCCTTTATTACTTGATTTTGCTGCGAGGCCACAAAAATACACAGACAAACACTCTAGATAAAATGCAAATCTTATCAGGACCAGAAGGGTCCGAGACCGCTGTCGGGCCCGGACCTCCCGAGTTTTTGCCCTTCTCCTTGTGTGCATGACCTCCTTCAATTAGTCTTCTAGGCCCCTTAGGTTCTTCCGAGACTCTGTTCTGACCTCTCCGCTATAGCACCGCCGAGACACTAGCTAATCTCCCCTGACTTCCACCACCCAGTCACCTACCGGGAACTTTATCTTCTGGTGGTACACAGAGACCACTATCTTGAAAGTGTTGAGCGCAGGTCGGCCCAAGATGGCGTTGTAGGAAGAGGGTGCATCCACGATCAAGAAGGGAGTCCTTCTGGTCCTCTCCAGTGCGTTACTTCCCAAGGAAAGCGACAGGGTAATCTGCCCTATTGGTTATACTCGATATCCCGTAAAGCCAAACAGTGGGATCAAGACCGAGAGCAGTTTCTCTTCATCAATCTGCATCTGTTCGAAAGCCGCTTTATACAAGATGTCCACGGAACTCCTTGCGTCCACAAAGATTCGGTTAACCTCGTAGTTAGCAATACAAGCGACAATCACTAGGGCGTCTTCATGGGGAGCTTCGACTTCTTCCAAGCCGACGGGTCCAAAAGATATTGTATGGTCGGTTTCCTGACTCCGACTGGTTCCAATGTAGTAGTTTTCCAACCGCCGAATATGAGACTTCCTCGCTCGGTTGGAGTCCCCTCCAGTAGATCCTTCGGAGATGACTCCCACATGACCCGAGGGCGGACCACGCGTGGGGGTCTTGCCCTTCTGGAGGTCTCTTTCTAAGGAGAGAGATCTTCGGGGTGCGGGCCCCCGACTCTTGCCTCGCGATCGTGATCGAGACCGATGTCAGGCCTCGTTTTCCCCGGCATGCTGTCACCGAGGAGAAAAGCTTCGCCTTGGCGACCTTCCGCGATACCTCGACTTATTCCACTTTCTTCGAGGTTTGGTGTCTACCTCCTCGCTGAACTTCTTCTTCAAGACGTGACACTCCTCAGTGGAATGTGTTGAGCTGCCACGGTAACTACATTACCTTGGTGATGACTTTGGCTGCTCGGTGTCTATCGTCTCAACCAGCCGGCGCCTACCCACCCACTGGTCCTTCCTAGGGTGAAGGTCTTTTCCCCGAGCTAGGGCGGGGGATCCCTCCTGTATGATCGAGGAGCCGCCGGAGGGGGGACTCCGACTGGATCTTTGCGACAGGCGTACTGTACTTCTTCCACATTGACACGCTTGACAGATCATCCCAGCAAATCATCGAAACTGGCGGGGGCTTCTTTACCAAGGATCGGAAGAAGTTCCCTTCAGCGAGCCCTTGGGTGCAGGCACTGACGAGTATCTCTGATGTTGCGTTGGGCACGTCTTGCGCCACCCGGTTGAACCTCTGGATGTACTCCTTGAGTGGTTCCTTAGGCTTCTGTTTGAGGGCAAATAGATTAAGTACCGTCTTCTGGTAGCGACGGCTGCTCACGAAATGGTGAAGGAAGGATGTCCTGAACTCCGCAAAGGAGTTGATGGAACCCTGTGGCAGCCTCTGGAACCACCACTGAGCTGCTCCGGATAGGGTGTTTAAGAACATCCGACACTTCACACCGTCAGTATACTGGTACAGGAGTGTAGCGTTCTCGAATTTGTAAACATGATCTTCTGGATCCGTCTTCCCATCATAATCGGGGATCCTCGGCCTGCGGAACTGCTTTGGCATGGGGTCTTCGACAATCTCGGATGAGAAAGGTGTAGAGGGAACCTTATGGGAGGTCTTGGGTTCATCCCTCTTTCCCTGTCCCTCTCCGTGCCTCTGGGCACTGGAGGCCACCGAGTGGGCCTTCTCAATGTCTCCGGGAGACTCTCTTTGAGGGCCCGAGGCTGCTCCGTCCCGTCGCCCTACCGGAGTGACGGATCTCCGTGAATGTGAGACGGAGACTCTGGGGATCTCCTCCCACGCAGGATCCCTTGTTGCAAGGCATCCTGTTCGACTTGGTGTTGCTCCAGTGCCTCTTTAATGGCGTTAGCTACTAGGCGATCGAGTTCCTCTCTTGTAAGGGCAAAGGGTTGTCCCTCCGCCCTTGCCATCGGTTCTCCTTCAGGTGCTTTGCTAGTTTCCCACAGACGGCGCCAAATTTGTTCCGGAAGGAGTTGACGACGATGGTCAGTCACCGAGGTTCTGTCTACGTGAAGGTCATTGTGGCGGGGAGGAATTCCGTGCCCTGCGAGATCAACACGAGCGTTAGGGGACACGCCAGAAGGGGTCTGGCGGAGTCCACTCCGACGATCAAGTCATTGTATCGCTGGAGGGTAAAGGCAGCAGGAAAGGAAAATGCGTGTAAAGTTGAGAGAGTGTAACCCTCATACCGGAGGGGTTGAACTACCTTTTATACTGAGGGCGGTAGATTGGGTGCATCCCCTCGTTTAGTGTCACGTCTCCGTGATTTATGTCACGTCCCCCCTTCTTTCGGCAGTTACTGGATAGCTTTTGAAACGGTCTACGTCGTTACTACGCCTCGGCCCGTTGCGACATTTAAGGGTCGTGATGACTCCTTACGACGGGGAGACTTATCCATAGGTCCGTTAAAAAAGGGGGAGAGGAGGGCCATTGCTTGAGGTCGAAGCATAAATCGGGCTCCGCTACCCCGAGGTGAGCTTGGGGCCTTCTGACCCGGGTGAGCTCGGGCGCTAGAATGCCCGAGGCGCTCTCGGGACCCGACCCCTTGAGGGGAGGTCCCGGGAAGGATCCCGGAAGGGGTCTTCTGGCTATCCTCCTAGGGCGAGTTCCCCACGAGGGGGTCCTAAGGCTCGGGAAGGAGGGTCACTTCGACCCGACGTGTCATACCACGCAGCTTCTTCATCTCACGTGCCTGCCCCAGGCTATCCATCCCTATCAGGGCTTCTTCAAAAAGTTAAAATGGATGGAGCACGTCCGATCTCTACACCAATTGCTCCAAATACTCTTCTTCCTCTTCGGTGATGGTTGATCCCCAGGTTTATTGAAGTATTGTTGGAGCTTTATAGTATGTTACTATCACGCGCCATGATATTACGTTTGCAGTAAATCGTACTTGTTAGTTCATGCATACTCCCACTAAACAAAACTGGGAAGGTGTGAAAAGAATACATCGTTATCTCAAAGGTACTATTCTACATGGTCTTCTTTTATATCGACACTCATCTCGAGATTTACATGCCTATAGCGATACGGATTGGGCAAGTTCTCCTGAAGATAGACGCTCTACTAGTGGATATGCAATATTTCTTGGGCGAAATTTTATCTCTTGGAATTCGAAAAAGCAACCTACAGTATCTCATTCAAGCACTAAAGTTGAATATAAAGCTATAACCAATGCAACGTCAGAAATTATTTGGCTTCAATCCCTTCTTTCGGAACATCATCTTGCATCGTATATTGTATCAAAAATTTGATGTGATAATATTGGAACAATATATCTTACATCAAATCCAATATTTCATGTTTGTACAAAACATGTTGAAATTGATTTTCATTTTGTTCGAGAGCACGTGGCAAGAAAATAATTATTTGTTTATTATATCTCTGTAGAAGATCAAATTGCTGATATTTTTACCAAGCCATTATCCAAATAATATTTTAGCAGATTATTATGCAAACTCAACGTTAGAGATCTCCCGTTAAGTTTATCGAGGGTAAAAGAGAATAAATTATTGACCGCGTCAAATATTATTAGATATTTTCCTTATTAATATGTTAATTGATAGTTTCTTTATGAATATATTAATTAACAATTTCCTTATTAATTTTTCATTTGACAAGCATCCTAAGACCTCTATAAATTGTATATTTCATGGATAAATTTTTTCAATTAATTAAGAAAATTATTTTATTATCTTTTTCTCTCTCTCTCTATCTCTCTCTACTTCTCTTATTTTAATAATTGGAACTCAAATGCAAATTAGAACATCACCCCCGAAACCCATGCAATCTCTCAACCAAATCCAGAAACACAGTTACCAAATTCTTAGAAATGAAAAAAAAAGGTTACGACAAGGAATTCAAATCCGATCAAGAAAAGAAAGATAAACTAGCTCTTCCTACTTATCCATCCTCAAATCTACACACGATCACTGAAAACTACCAATCCTTACCTTATCTTGCGCCTCTGGTCAAATTCGTTGCTCAAATCTAGCCAAACCACCTCTTCAGGCCCTCTCCTGTCGTGAGTGGTAAATCTCCACCAAGAAGACCAGCTCTGGATCAGGGAGAAGGGATGATCGGCGATGATAACTCTGACGGTCGGGGCAGTGCAATGATCAAAGGGAGAGGTAAAAGGAGATGGGGAGAACTTGGGGAGAGGAGGAAATTGCCGGCTCCAAATCAGTCACACCCGATCGAAGGTCCCTCAGTTGAAGAAGTCTCCGTGCAAGAAAAGGGAACCAAGGCTTCGTTGATCAATAGATGCAAAAAAGGTGGATCCGCTACCCTAACGGTCCTCTGGTCTCTTCCCCACAAGTGTCCAGAGAGGGTAAAACACGGTGAATGCTGGGCAGGTGAGGCACCCAGGCGCGAGGGATTTTTTTTAAATAGCAGCCAAGGTTTTACCCCTTGCGCATGCCGTCGACCCTCGAACCCACGCCCTCCGATGCAAGCGGCGAGTACCTCACCAGCTGATCCAGCCCATGGGGAGGTGGTTTCGACGGAGGGGAGGTGGCTAGCTTGGTCGGCTGTCGCGCAAGGAAGGGTTGCAACTTCGAAGAGGGAGAGGGGAGAGCGAATCGAGCAGAGAGGAGAATAGGGCTGCGGCCTCGAGGTTAGGGCACGGGAGGAGAGAAGAAGGCGTTTATATAAAATAAATTGTAAAAATTAAACTATTCATCAAATAACTCAGAAATAGTCTATTTTGCTCATAGTCGAGTGCATTCTCATCTTATGGATCACATTCATATTCGAGTTGATATCTTTGTCCGATTTAAACGAATCACCTCTCAAATAGTCTCCAACACTAATTTCTTATTCACATAAAAAAATTAGCTTGCGGTGATTTACTCAAAAACAACCATTAATATCACTATTCAACTTATTGGTAATCGAATCAATTTCCAACAACTATCCCTCAAGGGTTTTTTTTAACATTAAAATTGGCTTGGGCGTTTGGTGTAGTGCATGATTCTCACTTTGGGTGGAGGATCCTGTTAGTGAGTTTAATTTTCGTATTGTCCCTTGAGATATAGTATTTCTGTCCCACGTAATAATGCACTAGTTAGATTCTTCAAATGAATAATTAGATATGTAGAGTTCGAATTCGAGCTAGTATATTGCAAGAATAATAATTTTAAAAACACTGGTCGCTTGGATGGACCTCCACGAATATTTTTCAATTTATCTTTAGTAGTTGGTAGAAAATTTTCTTGAGGTCAGACTGGTCACCTTGAAGATTAGTCAGTTCGAAAAATGACTGATGAAAAATTTTTATGGGTCCAAATCGATTACTTCTAAGTTTAATCAGTTCAAAAAGATATATCTAATTTATCAATATTTCTAATTGATATATAATGCCTCATTAATTATTTCAATATCTCTTTACATGCTTTCTTATTATTGGATGAAGTTCTTATGATTTATTTTCTTTTTAACAAATAGAGGATGATCTTAACGAAACTGTTAAGATCACCTACATTTTTCTGTCAATATATATATATATATATTTTCAAAATAACCAACTTTTGTCTAATCACCATGACCACGAGGATATTTAAGATTTTCCTTGCTTGCTATACATTTTTTTTTTGGTAAAAAAAAAAGTGCCCCCCTTGTCAAAAGTATGTCTCTTAAAACAAAACAAAAAAAATCAAAAAGTGTCTTATCAGATTTTTTTAATCGACAGTATATCTCTTATTTCAATATTATTTTAATACTTATTTGATAATTATTGTAACAAGTAAAAAAAGACTATTTTATTTTAATCAAATTTTCTATACATAAAATAGTATTATATCAAAATATTTTTAGTAACTTAGTCACAATTATTTTAAATTTTATCAAAATTATTACATATCAAAATTTAAATAGTTATTACATAATTGTAGAAGATACTTAATAGTTGATACGATACTATAATAATATTGTATTAGCTATTACATATTATAGCAATTGTGGAATAACTGCTCATGTTATAATAATTAGTCTTAGTTGTTACAATAACACTATAAATAAGGAATAATATTGTAGCAACTATTCTATAACTGTTATAAGTTATAATAATTAATCATAGTTTCTACAAATTATTGCAATTAATCATGAGCTACAACAATATTGAAAGTCAGAATATTCTCATGATAGAAAATCTACTGGGGCATTTTTTATTTTAAAAAAAGTTTGAATTGATGATTTACATAATTTGGGGCACCCTCTGAATTTTACTCTACTTTTGTTTTTCATTGAGCACTAATGAGCGTAAGGGTAAATGAGCATTCTCAGCCCCTCGACACAGTGCGATAGTAAGAGATAGAACGTGCTCTTATACAATGAGGGTTCAATTCTTTCATAAGACACACTCATGGTACTCGAACTACTCATGATGTTGAACGGTCCACTAGGAATCATCTACATTTTTCAAATTTATTTTGATCATCAATAAAATTTTTTTATAAGATTAAATTCATCGCCATTAGAATTAATCGGTTCCATGAATTAGATATTTGAGTTTAAAAAAAACAATAAGAAGCCACATCGTCCTGTTGAGACTTTAGAATACTTGATGGTGAATCATCATCCAACATTCGAAATTTCATTTTCCAATAAATTTTTTATATGAAGAATACTAAAAGGTATATTCTTAATTCTTAGCTATCCATGTCTCAATTACCCATAATTCCGTCTTACTATCTTTATCTTGTTACTATTTTTTTTCAATGATCTATTACATCGTCATGGATACACTAACATACAGTCCTTTGTCCACGAAGAACAAGTGTAACATCATAAATACAAGAATCAACATCTCTAGTTGGTTGTCGATGTCTCAGTCCATCAAAGGTGTTGCTTGAAGGCAACTGCTGCTGAACCTTGTTTCCTTCACTGCCTAGCCTCTTTCTTTGTCCCCCTCTCAGTCTCATTCATCCTCATCTCCCAACGTATCTATACCCTTTGGCACGCATGCGCGCACACACATCGACTTCAGTTATATATGCCTTCAACAACACTAGATCACCAAGATGCTCCCTAGCTATATATTCTCCTTTGTTACAAAAAATTAAAGAAACAAATATTATGGATAATTCTTTTTGCCTTGCAAGATGGTGCAACAGCAGAAACATACAAATGGAAGAAAGTGACATCCTCTATGGCTTTGATAAGGAGTGATTATCAAGAAGCAGCAAAGTACCGTCGACTAGTCAGGAATTAAAGTGAAGTATAGTCTATTCTCAAAGCAGTGCCAAGATTAATGTATTAATTAAGCATCAACTGCATAAGAAGAAAGACAGATCTAGATGATCTACTGCTCAGAGTATAAAAGGAGGTAGATAGGGAGAGAACGACTGAATTCAGGGTGTACGACTGAATCGGTGTTGGGCATAAGCAGCCGGTGGAGAATTCCAAAGGGATCGCATTGATTTCTTTCGTCTCTCGTTCACTCTCCTCTCGTCGTGATGGTTTTGAGAGACCATGCGATTCCTGTGGAATTTTCCACCTGTTGCTGAATTTTATCATGAGCTTTCTTCTCCTATCAGGAAACCAAGAACAGGTACTTGTTCTTGAATACTACTTTGAGTTGATTTTGTGTGGATTATATATACATCGTGTTTCCTCTGTTAAATTGGTGGTGTGTGATCGAGATGGGAGGAGTTGATTTTCAATTTAATTAAGTTTGTGAAACTTTTGCAGATGTATTAGTTTCGAGGTTTTCTGGATGTATTAGCTTTGCACAAAGCTAAATAAAAAAACTGTTTTTTTTTATATTTCAGGGTCTTATGTTTCGACTAATTATGAAAGTAATTGATTTGATCTTATGAAATTTTTTTATCAGCTATCAGGGTAAATCAAAAAGCATAGATGAATACTGACTCAACATCACAAGTAATTTGAACTTATTAGGTATAATATGCCCGGAGTGAAATTCGAATCCTCATTGTCAGGGATTAGAGTCCGTCTCGCTTACAATCACAGTATAATCTTAGGGGCTAAATCGAAAACCTATGAGCATAAAGGTTTAGGCATGCATATCCAAGAGCCATAGAGCGAAGCAAAGGAAAAACATTAACCTTTCATGTGATGATTTATTTAGTTTCCTAATTTATTTTTTTATAAATGAGTATGAGCAGACCACTTGAGTCTACGTATAGATTAATATGTAAATGTAAGAAATAATTTTTTATTTTTATTTTTCATTTCTTTTTACCTTTCCATATGGTTTTGTACCCTTGCCCAAGCACCAGGACCATGAATCAGGATAGAGAGCATAGTTATCAAAGAAATATTTTATTATAATAAGTTATTATTATCTTTTTGATTAAGTACTGAACCCAGACAAGAGCATAATTATTAAAGATTTTTTTACTTATAATAAATTATTAGCATCTTTTTGAATTTTTTTTAGTCATCTAAATTTATTTTCTACATAGAATCAATCACATCAAGTAGGACTGAAAAAAATCAATTAGAATAGAATTTTGTTTTCATTTTTATCTTTAATTTTTATTATTATAATGCGTGTATGTATATTTATAATGATCACTAACATGGATATAAAGAGTCTTTTTCTATCCATTTTTTTACTATTGAATTTTTTATGGTATTAGAGGATTAAAAATTTGAAAATTGCATACTATTACGACTGATAGAGTTGAGCATCCCAGGAACAACACGTGAAACGGAAAAATTACGTGTCGGGATCCACCAAGCCCGAACGCCTAGCTTGGACTCCTAAGACCATCTTGGAAAGATAGACTCCCGAGGCCAGGCCGGGCCGTAGACTCCCGAGACCACCTCAGGAGAGCAGATTTCCGAGACCAACTCGGGATGACATATGCCCGAGACCTCCCTTAGAAGACAGACTCCCAAGGCCAGACCCGGTCGTAGACTCCCGAGATCACCTCGGGAGGGCAGATCCTCGAGACTAATTCGGGATGACATACGCCCGAGATCTCCCTGGGAAGACAGACTCCCGAGGCCAGGCCGGGGGGGGGGGGTTGTATACTCCCAAGACTACCTCGGGAGGAAAAATCATCGAGATCAATTCGGAATAATATACGACCGAGACCTCCGCGGGAAGACCGACTCCCGAGGCTCTCCCGGGAGAGGATGCCCTGAGACCCTCTCGGGAGAGTAGAGCCCAAGGGTCAATGCACCCGATAGCTCTACTTCAAGTAGCCATTCCTCTTTCTGAATCAGGAAAGTCGTCAGCCAGTTATTGTCCATCGCATGTGACAATTAAGGCATTAATAATCGTTGCGGTCGTTATCCAAAAGTTATCGTGTAACCAACGAATAAGGAACGCGAAGGAGAACGTGGAAGATACATGTAATCAATCCCTCGAGTATATAAGGTACTTGGACACGCAGGTAAAGGGGGTAAGCTTTTTGAACTCATAGCTATTCTTCTTCCTCTCTAACTTGAGCGTTAGAGTGGGCTCCGCCAAAATCTTCGGTGTGTTCTCATTAACGCTCGTGTTGATCTCGTAGGGCATGATCTACTTCCCTTCGTCGACATCCTCCCGGGCTGAACTCTGGTGACTCATCATCCGCGTCGATTCCTTCCAGATGAACGACAATGGGAGAAGAAAGTTAAAAGAACAACCAATTAGATCCTCTTACTTTGCACTATTCTTATTTTGGAAATAATTATGAACAATGAAGTTGTGCAATTTGAATAATATTGCATGTATTTCATGTATAAATTTAGATATTAGTTTACATGTGTTTTATTTTAATACATGAACATATTTTATGCACTTTTATTTTTTTTGCGTTGTTTTTACTCTTTTAGTTCGGAGAATTATTCTTTGCGCTATTTTATTGACAGGACACGAAATCAGAGCTTAATAGGAGATAAAACACCTTAACGGAATGAGAATTCATAGCAAAGAGCACGCTCTCATTGTGTCCCATGACATGGGTGTATTCCTCCAGCTGAATATAGACACAAAACTGAACAATTGTATAGACCACAACCATTGACACGGGTTGTGTCGGACCCCTCTTTTGGTGACTTGGAGCAAAACGGCCAAAACGTGCATCCTAGCATACTGTGGCTCATGGGTGGCCTCTAACAAATTAGAAAGCAAACAACAATTTTTATTGGTTTCAAAGGTTATAAAAAAACCCTAAGAGGTTCTTATTTAAGAGAGGAGGTGTTTCTCTGTGATAAGGAACCTAGAGAGCCATTTTCAAAGAGTTGTCGGACTTCCGTATACTATAGAGTTTGAAGTTCTTCCAAAGACGATGATCAACACATGACTAAGCTTTCTCTTCTGTTTTTCCTTGATTTGAGTTGTAAAATGTCTTCGTCTTTGTCTTTTGGCTTCATCTCCATAGAGTAGTCCTCTTAGATGAGGGAGTAACTCAACTCTATTTTATATATTTATTCATCTTTCTTACCGCATGATGTGTTTGTCCATGATCATATTTTATTGCTCATACATGATTTTAAAAATAGCCGTGCATCTTCATATTTCAAAGGATATGGGGAAGGATCAAAATGTCAACTAAACTCTCTGACCCATATATATCAAGACATGAGGGGTTGTTCATGAAAGTAGTCTAAAATCTCACGAGGGTACCATTGGCTATTACAAAACCTAATGGGTTTACCCTAATTTGATATCACGAAGTAGGGGATAACACCTAGAGAAGCGTAGGGTATCATAATAGGGTCCTCCCTAAGAAAGCGATCGTTTTAGTAAGGTTACCCTGAAAGTAGGCATCACGTTTGGGTATGCATGTTGAAATAAGATCAAAAGTCTATATAGTTATCTCAGGATAGACCACCTACACGCATATAAATGTAGAAGTAAGAGAGTGAATACTATTTAGGGTGCTAATATTCATTGTGGCGAAACCAAAATCCTAGAATTACTCCTCAAGATCGAATTTTTCTAAAACTTCTCGTGTTTCTCTGTTGGAATTGAGAGCATAATATATAACGTATATGAATAAGGTTAAAGTTAGGATAGTTGTCATCTGAACAACTGTTCCAAGTTTATAGGTGTAGGATATTTGACAAGTGCTAAAAATCTTAGTTGCCAACCAGACAATTATTAAATCCTAGTGGATTTAGTCATCTAAAAGTTTTGATTGGGAATCAGGCATGAGCTATGTCTTGGTTGAAAATCAAGCGATAAAATTCCTAGCTGAAGACTAGGTGAATCAAGTCAAAATGAATAAGACTTGACAGATAAAATTTTAGCTGAAAGCTAGACAAATCAAGTCCAAGCGATTAAGGCTTGGTAGATAAATTCCTAGCTAGAGGCTAGGTGACTCAAGTCTAAGTGATTAAGACTTGGCAGATAAAATTTCTAGCTGGACGCTAGGTGAATCAAGTCTAAGTGTATCGAATCAACTGGAAGTTGATTGCTTGGTAAAAGTCTAAGTGTATAAAATCATCTGGAAGCTGATTGCTTGGTAAAACTGAACTAGACGGGTCAAATATAGTTAAGTGTAAGTAACTACACATTCTATATTATACTTATTGAGGGCGATCGAAGGTTGGCAAGAGGGGGGTGAATTGCCCTTGAAAAAGAAAACTCAATTCTTTTGTCTTATCTTTAACAAAGATGTTTGTTAGTTCAAACTGAAATGAATAACATAAATAAATTTAGCAAACAGTACAGAAAGAAACAACTGTATTTTACTTGGTTTGCAATCGGAGAGATTGCTAATCCAAAGCTGAATATAGCTCAGTTCTCCTGAATAAAACTCCTTCGGGCGGAGAAACCTCTTACATTTAAAACGCTCGAAAAAAGAAAGAAAGATTACACCAAACTCTTTTGCTAATGCTTGGAATGAATGAAATTGAGTTTTAGGGGTCTATTCATAGCCCCGGTCAGAGTTATCCATTTGTTGACGTGACACTTTAAAAACACCAGGACCTAACATAAATCGGTTGACCACATCAAAACCAACATGGGATACTTACAATCTCCCTCTTTTTGATGTGCATCAACTTGAGTTAAGTTAGGGTAAACAAATACAAAAAAACGTGAATAAATATATAACAGTGTAAGCGCTAAAAAAGATGAAATTAGAGCCTACCCCTTAACTTAACATTACTTCTCCCCCCTTTAATCACATAACTACTTAAAATGTTAAGGGAAAATATATTTAACATAATAAATAGTTTCCAGAATTTAGAATTTTTAGAACAGATCTAGAATGTTTGGATTCGATGAAATTAATGTTAAAGTATTTTTAACATTTAAAACCATGATTTTGAACGAAAATCATAATAAATTCAATTATTTTAAAAAAATCAAAAATATTTTTGAAGATAAAATGTTGCTTATCAAAAAAAACTTTACACTAATTTTCCTATAAGTAGTTATCCAAAAAAATATTTAACATGATAAAGCATTAATTGCCAAAATTAATTTACTCAAAAGAAAATCAACAGTTTAAAATATATTTAGGAACCCAATATTACCAATAGGGTTTATTAAAAACTTAGATGGAACAATTGATTTGGAAATTTTTATAATTTGGCCCCTGTGAAATCTGTAATACCAATTAAGTTTTTCATGATATTTAAATTTTGAATTTTGTGAACATCTTGAACATGAATAGTTATTTTTCAAATTTTCAATTTGAATCTTTAAATTTTCATTTTCAAATTTTAACTTACTATACATTTCTAGTGGGTAAGAAGTTGATAATTATTTTTTCAGTTTTATTTTTTTATTTTTTATTTTTTATTTTACAAATAGATTTCAACATGACTTTTATTCCTGAGTAAAGTTAACAGGAGGTAGAAAATATACCTCACTTACCATATCACTTTTGAAGTCCGAAGTTTCCCCTTCGTTCCTGTTGTCCTCTGAGGTGGCTTCCCCTTTATCGAAATATCCTACACCTATGTGGTCTAAGGTGGCCAACCAGACCAATCGAAAATATATCTCAACTTCATGTGCCACTTCACTTGAGGAGATGGATGAATATTTTTCTCCTTTCTCCTCCTCTTCAGATGTTGAGCTTCTTTTTTCATCCGAATAGTCCTTCTCCTCTTCTTGGACCATTAAGCTCATTTCTTTTGGCTCCTCTACTAATTGAGCTTGTGTAGGATTTTCATGTAAAGTTTTTATATTCACATACACCACTCATAACATTATTAGGCAAAATATTAAGTAATATTGAAATTACCTTCTCATTTGCCTTTGATTGTGTTTGTTGCTCCTTGGTCCAATATCATGGTCGGAGCTTCTTCCCATGTTTATCTTTTGGGACTTCAAATGGCTCTTCTAGCGCGATCATGAAGTTCTAATCCATACCGAACCATGTCTTTGTCCGCATCTTTCAATACTCGAAACTCTCACGATCGTAGGGTGGTGGAATATTTATATCATCCCTTAATCTTTCTTCAATCGTCATTTCCTCTAGCTTTTTAGTCTCTCGGCGGTTAGTTCGTAGACGAATGAACCTCGCTCTGATACCACTTGTTGAGACCTAGTCGTTTAGCTAGAGGGGGTGAATATCTTCTTTTCGATTTTATTCCTACAAGGGTTAGCAAGCGCAAGCAGAAAACTAACAAAAACGAACTAAAACAATGCTAACACACCCTTTACGTGGTTCGGAGATGGTACTCCTACTCCACGACTGCCCGTAAGGTGGACGATCCCGATCCTTTGATAGATGATTCTTTGGAACACCTCCGACTAGCTCTTGTCACTCCTTGTGGGTGGAGAAACATTGTCACAATACCTTGACAACCTCTGACCACGTTTAGGCTACTAACAGGCTTTACCCAAGCTTATTTCGCCAAGAAAGAACAACCAAAAATGAGCTCTATTAAATAGTGCTCGATACTATTTTGACCGTTACCCGTCGACTGGTGATAGCCCAGTCGACTGGTCCTCGCGAATTCGAAAGTCACAGCCTGACGTTTCAACTTCTGGTAGACACCATTCGACTGCGCCAGTCGACTAATCCAAGCATCAGTCGATTGATCTTTTTGTGTTCTACCTCAGCCGAGTGATCAAGCATCAGTCGACTGTCGCCTAAGGTTTCCCTTCCCGAGTACAATTCTCTCAGCACTCAAACCCTAGGATTTCCCTTCCCGAGTATAGTTCTCTCAGCACTCGAATCCTCACGATTCAGTTGACTCTTCATTCAGCAGCCTCGACCTGTTGCCTTCAAGCCCTCTTCGACTTTAGCTCTCGTCCCTCGGATGCATGCAAGCCCGCGGCTCATCCCCCCATGCCATGCTTCGCGTATGCCTCGAAGTTCGATTCCTTCGGCTCATTGTCGCTGCTTTTGTCCACGGTCCCTTGGATGCATACAAGCCCACGACTTGTCTCCTCACACCATCCTTCACCGGACCCGAAGACGTCCAACTAAGTCCATGTGTATCCTGCTCACATACACATATTAGATCAACATGAACTCTAACTTAATCATATTAACACACACATCAAAACCCAATGATCTACCTGATCAAACTTGGGTCGATTGCACCAACAGTATGTTCCTTCTTAGTCCACTGGCTTTCATCTTTGGGTTTGTTGTTGGCGTCCTTGGGAGCTACAAAATTATTTTTCATTATTAAAATCAAATCAAAATTAGTTTTGAAAAAAACCTACATCTTGCGCTTCCAACTCGCGAACTCCCCCTCGAACTTTGGCGGGTAGATGACCGGTCTGACCATTTTATGGTTGCTTTAGATGGCGGTTAGCCCTTGCTCTGATACCAATTGAGGGTGATCGATGGTTGACAAGAGGAGGGTGAATTTCTCCTGAAAAAGAAAACTCAATTCTTTTGTCTTATCTTTAACAAAGATGTTTGTTAGTTCAAACTGAAATAAAGAACATAAATAAATTTAGCAAACAGTAAAGAAAGAGTCAATCAGATTTTATTTGGTTTGCAACCGGGGAGGTTACTAATCCAAGGTTGAATATGGCTTGATTCTCCTGAATAAAACTCCTTCGGGCGATGAAGCCTCTTACACGTGGAAAGCTCAGATAAAAGAAAGAAAGATTACACCAAACTCGTTTGTTAATGCTTGGAATGAATGAAACTGAGATTTAGGGGTTTATTTATATCCCTGGTCAACGTTATCCATTTACTAACGTGACATTTATAGGGCGCCCGAGAGCTCTTGGGCGCCTGACGTGGCCTGATGTTTATCCAGAGTGTAATGTTCACAAACGGCTAAACATAGCCTCTCGGGCGCCTGTTAGCACAATGGTGCCCGAGTGCTCGGGTGCCCGAGAGCCCAAGCGCCGGCAAGCTTACAGACGCCCGAGTACGGGTTTGGTTAGCAGCCGCTGACCACTCTCCTGCATGACTTCCTTTGTCTTCTTGGGTGATGTTGGGATCTTCAGGCGACATAAACACAAAAATGCAGCGGAAACAAGATCCCTCGAGCGATCCATGCGAAAGAAAAACTCGTACGAAATCATCTATCTAATAGATCTATCTAAAGCGTATACCTTTGGAGCGCGCCCTTACGTTATCCCGCTCGTCCAAGCGCCGCTGGATCTCTTGCACGTTCAAGTGTCCGTGCCTCTATTCGTATCCACATGAACACGATATCTCTACTTCGGAGAAGAACTACCTTAGTTGTGCTAGCAACTTGAGGTAGTTCACAAAATACCAAGAACCCAAGATGTGGGTTTCGGCCAAGATGGAGAAGAGAAGGAAGAGGGGAAAGAAAATGAGAAGTTGTCCACCAAATGGCAAGGGAAAAACTCTTTTATACTCATATCATAAGGAGTTTTTGCCTTTTAAACTTCCCTTCATTAAACATTTTAATGTAACTCTCTAATTTTTCATGTAACACTCTAATGGTGAAAAACTCTCCATCTTCCTCTCTTATTAATTCATTAAACATTTTAATAAATTAATATTTCATCCAAATATGGTTGAGTCTAATCTAAATGAGTTTAACTCAAATTAGATCTCAATCCATAATCCAATTGGATTCACTTGAGTCTAACTCAATTAATCCAATTCCAATTAAATCTTAGCCAAATCAAGATCAATTAATCTCCGAAGCATCGTGTCCTTAGTGTGTGACCAATAGGCTCTCGTAACATTGGCAATGTGTCTAAACTAATTTAGACACAAAAGCAATGAGCGGCATCTAGCAATGCATCAATGCTACCCAAGTAACAAGAAAGTCGAGATCCAACTTAACCTCCGTGACTATGGCAATGTATGACCTTGTCCTTCTATCCTTGATATCTAGATTGACCAATGAGGCATAGACCGTGTCATCCTCAATCAATCTTGTGTTTCTTGATCCCCGAGTAGACTCACTCAAACAAATGAGCTCAATATCTCATATTGACTCATTTGAGCATGTCCATGCGTTTTAGCAGTCCTACTCGATCAAGGGGCCCACAGATATCACTCCCGTCATATGGGAGGGATAGATCTCATCTACATCACTCACATCCCTCCGCATAATTCATTACATACCCAGTGACCGCCTTTAAAGTCCGCCCTGTTACGGGTGACGTTTGACGATACCAAAGTACATAACTCCTTATGTAGGGAACCGTAGTGACTTCAGGTCTAAGGACTATTCATACCAATAGCCACATGAGAAAGTTTATGACACTCATATGACAATCTATGAAACTTTCTCATGGCGGGTCATTCAGTACACATTCTCCAATGTATACCCATGTGTCAACTTGATATCACATATCCATGACTTGTAAGCTCAAGTCATCAGTTGACCTACATAATAGTCTCCATGCATCAATATTGTCCCTGAATAATTGATGCTTGACTAGGAATAATTTAGTGTAGTGTTCTCTACATTATCTCACTATCGATTCAACCAATCAATATAATGTAGATAAGAACCTATTACACAAGAACATTATTATACTTAGTCATTCGGCACAGAATACAAAGTAAGTATAATAACCAAACATGCCTTTAATAATAATAGAATATGATACAAAAATGTCCCCAGTCAATCATCACATAATTGGCTCTAGAGCTCCTACTAACAGGTGATTTCTGGCTAATCGGAGTTAGGCTCACCCGAACCCGACTCCGGCCTTTCGCCCTTCGAGCATCCTTCCTCCCAGCTTATCGTCTCTCGGACATCGAGTGCATCTTTCTCGCTCCATCGGCGTACTCTTCTGCAGAGCTCCGTGTCCCTCGGATGCACCAAGCCCGTCACCTCCCTTTCCATGCCATCCTTTTCATCCGCTGCGTCTTTCGCTCGACTTCCTACGCTCCTAAGTTCCTGTACACTTAGACACAGGGATTAAAAACACCAGGGCCTAACTTAAATCGGTTGACCACATCAAAACCAACATGGGGTACTTATACTTTTTACGTATAATAACTGCAGGGAAACATGTTTAACGGTTCTAGACAATCGGATGGAATTTGAGGGTGACTAACTAGTGATAACTCTCAATGAAGGGATTTTGAAGTGTCTAAGTGATTGAAGCGTACGGGCAACCGGAGCAGCTTCTAAGTGACTAGAGACAATGTAATCAGCACTTCAAATTCAATTAATGAAGTCAACAATACAACTCATAGCATTAGAGAAATTGTGATTGGATCACAATTAGTGGGCATCTCTTCATGTGTAACTATGCACGTATTGAAAGATCCTTAATTGATGACTTGATGAGACTAAACATTATCGATTCTGTAAGACTAGTATATGTTAGACTCCTTGGTTTATCCAAGTAGCTGATCCTTACTGGCTAAAAATATTGGAATGTTGAGAGTTAACATATGGATGTTGGTTAAGGATAACTAGTTCATTGGATGTGACTTGCTATGAGACTTCATGTAGTTCTATACATGACTATGAAGATCGCATTAAAGCTCGAGTGTAAGTTTCCTTCGATTTAAGATATTCAAGTCATCTTGGTCATGAAAACTTATGCTTTGACATTTTAAACAAGCATCTCCTAAGTGGTGTGGTCCCGGGATGATTATGTATAAGTCAAAGTGCTCGAAGGTATTTGAATAGCCTACAAAAGATTCACCACTCTTTTGATAAAAAGATGTATACCTTATAATCACTTGTTAGGATTATTACGCGTAAGCCTTTGGCCAAAGCAGAAACATGCCAAGAGGATGGTCTTCTTAAACAAGTATTTGAGTAATTTGAATTCACAAGATAATGAACTACTACTTGGGCTAAGTGTAATGTAGTCAGCTAATGTGCATAGATTATATATGATTTTATGTATTGTTTGACACACATCTACTTGAATTTCATGAGCATGATCTACTTTGTTTCACCATAGCTCTATGATTTTGGTTACTTTTTACTATCTTGGTTTGGAGAACTACTCTTTGTTGGTTTCATTGATAAGACAGGTTTTAAGAGCAAAATGGAGCAAGTTTGGATGAAATGATAGTAAGACATGGTCATATGCCAAGGAGGCACACCCATGAAGAGGACTGCACTGTGACCTAAATTTGAAATGACCATAACTTCTTGCTCAATTAGAGTTTTAGGTTGTTCTTCTTATCAAAATGAAGAGGACTTCAAGATATACAACTTTTCTTCAGTTTTCAGGCCATGAAAACAACATCCAACCATGCTAAAAGGAGCTACATAGCCATGCCTCCCTTAGACACGACAGTGTGAAGTGGCACACTCAGACTTCACTGCAGACTGATCTTGTAACGACCATAAATTCTTACTCGATGGGAATCTTAAGATGTTCTCTGCATCAAAGTTGAAGAAGACTTCAAGATCTACAACAATTTTGAAGACACCAATCCATGAAAATTAGGTTTCATACAGGCACGGGGCCATGCTAGTGGGGCATGAGGCCCTATAAACAACAGTGCCTTTGGCCAGATTGCACATGAAAAGAAAAATACTCATAACTTCTTGTTCAGTTAGAATCATAGGATGGTCTCATTTAAATTGAAGAGAACATCAAGAACTACAACATTACTGAAGACACCAATTTTGAGAAAATATCATCTTAATTAGTAAAAAGTAGGACATGTGATACGGTCGTGCCTCTCCCAGTCATGGCTGTGTCATAAGGCCCTCCCCCTAGGGTGGTATGACCCTGCCGTGTGCTGGCCTACAGAAAGGTAACATGGGCCGTGTTACTCACGACCAACCAGGCATGGCCTAGGGTATGGGCTATGCTGGTTGGCATGGCTTGAGGCACGGAATATGTGGGTTGGCACTGTTGGTGCAAGTTACATCAGTGATGTCCTCCTCTAAGTGTTTTAATATTTGACAATATACTTAAGTCAGTGATACATTGAACAAGGGAAGGGGAGTTAAGAGAGGAATAACAAAATGGACCAATGTCCTAGTAAATCTAGGCAATAAGTCCTGGTTCGAAGACTGGGCACGAAGTCCTGATTATGGATTGGGCACTAAGTCCTGGCAAAGGGCTGGGCACCGAGGACCTGCTCGGAAGGTGGGCATTAAGTCTTGGTCGAGGACTGGACAAGAAGACCTGGCCGAGGGTTGGGCACCGAAGACCTGGTTCGAGGAATTGGGCACGAAGACCTGGCCGAGGGTTGGGCACCGAAGTCCTGGACTTAGGGTTTGGGCACAAAGTCTTGGTCCGAGGGATTGAGCAACTTAGCTGAGCGATGACTAAGGATAGAAGTAGAGATGTGTCAGGGTTCGGACATCTCGAGATCCGAGAGTGTCGGAGGCTAAGTAAAAGTCCACCCGAGGGACTGGGTGGCAACCGACTCCTCAATGGAGTAGATGAAAGGCGCGTTCTCGGGGGTGGGAACTTGCGTCGGTTCGACCTATGGTTTCGTGGAAATCCGAAGTCAGAACCAAGTCCTTAAGGTTATGATTGTGTGTATATGTGCTTTGTATTTGTATATCTTGCAGGTACCTAGAATGGAAGATAAAGCAAGCAAACAACACACTACACGCCTGAAAGCTGGGAAGCCAGGCGCCCCTATGGAATCAGGCGCCCCCATCAATAGGGGCGCCTGGCTCAAAGAAGAAAAGTGGCAGTTCGTGAAGAAAGCAGAATAGGCTTCCATTCAGGCCCCCGGGATGATACGGGCGCCCAAGTTGAAAGCTGTATTTGCTGTTTCGAGTTCGAAACAGAGATAAGCTTCCATTCAGGTGCTCGGGAGGTCCAGGGCGCCCTGGTAAGAGATTTTATCAGCTGCGACGAGTTCGGCGTGGGGATAAAGTTTGACCAAGTCTATAGGGGCGCCCTTATCGTCGCAGGCACCCGTGTGAAGCCTATAAAAGGGGCTTCGACCCCTCAGCTTCAAACACAACTTCCAAGAGCGATTCTGATCATTCTGACCGACGACAACGTGCTAAAGACGAGGCTCTACGACCGGGAGGCTCTAGGAAGATGTGCGCGGCACTTCGGAGGTCTAGATCGACCGAGCTTCAAACCTTGTTCTGTTCGGTTTGCTTTTTATTATTCTGCATTTAATTTTCTATATTTGTGCTTGTAATTATCAACTATAAGACGGGTTATCTCCGCCTCCAAAAATTCTGAAAAGGAGACCAATAGTGGGCTTACACCGAGTACATATGCCTTGGACGTACTAACCCAGTGGGGTCGGGAACCAAGTAAATAAATCCCGCGTGCCTGCTATATTTTCTTTTATTTTGTCTATTATTTTTCCGCTGCTATTAACGCTCTGTTTAAGAACGAACCAACAAGGTTTTCTACGAAGTCTCCGCGAGAAATTCTCGGTCGATATTCACCCCCTCTATCGACGGCACCAGTCCTACAAGTGGTATCAGAGCCAAGCCGCTCTTCACCAGACTAACCGCCGACGGAGCAACGATGCCAAAAGTTGAGGGGAGCCTAGGGGTGAATCAGGTATATTTTAATTTAAAATGTCTATTTTTAAATTCCATATTATATGCTTTACGTGCAGGGAAAGAGGGCACTATAAAAATCAGTGTCATACTCGTAAAAATCGTTCCTCGTCGACGACAAAGGAGGCACCAGCGCCCGATGTCCGGAGGAACAAGGACCACATCAAATGCTTCAAATGTAGAAAATACGGACATTACAAAAATAAGTCTCCGACAAAAGTACGCAGAATTTACCTTCCAAAAATTATTCAAATTCCTACACTATCCTATGTAGATAGGTTAGATAATTTTTCTGATAAAGTAGAATTTTTACATAGTCAAATAAATTTTTTACATGACCAACTAGAAAATATAGACAATGATAAATTATCAAAAATTAATTCTTTAATTATCAATATCAATGCAATAATTTGTAAAATTAATTCTGATAATTTTAATCCTGAAATTAATTCTGATAATTTTAATCCTGAAATTAATTCTGATAATTTTAATCCTGAAATTAAATCTGATAATTTTACCATTATTTCTGAATTTAAATTTGAAATTAATTCTGAATTTAAATCAGAAATTAATTCTAAAATTAATTCTGAACTTAAATTTGAAATAAATTCTGATAAAATTATCTCTAAGATTAATTCTAAATTTGAAAACCCTTTAGATAGTTAAGCATTCAAATTTGAAAATCCCTTGGATAAGTCTGAATTTAAATTTGAAAATCCTTTGGATAAATCTAAATTCAAATTTGAAAAACCTTTAGATAATTATGAGTTCAAATTTAAAAATCTTAAGGATAATTCTAAAGATAACTCTGAAATTAGTGATGATATTTCTGGAGATAATCCAGAAATTATTGAATTGTTTCTGAGGATAAAAATGATTTTGTTAGAAATATTCTTGAGGATAATCAAGATGAAATACTCCTAGATGATAACTTAATTATAGATAATATTGAAGATTATTACAAAACATTAATTAGTGGCCCATTTTACTCCACCTACTCTGAGGATATTGAAAGATCTAATATTGAGGAAGATATGGAATTTTCTATGATAAAGGTCATAGTTAATAAAAATTACCACGATTCAAATAAACCAGAATTATTGGAAAAACTTGAAAAGATAAATAAGGAAGAAATAGTAGATGAGTCAGAAATTTTTTGAAATAATGAAAATTATGAACTTAAACCCACAACTATTAATTAATCATTTCAACCTTAATTATTCAAATCTTAATTAAATTAATTCAAATTAATTCAACTTAATTCAATTAAATCAAATTCAAATAAATTCAACTTAATTTAATTAAATTAATTCAAATTAATTAAACTTAATTTAATTAAATTAATTCAACTTAATTCAATTAAATCAAATTCAAATTAATTCAATTAAATCTTAATTAAATCAAATTCAAATTAATTCAATTAAATCTTAATTAACTCAAATTAATTCATTATTAAATCAATTTACTCTTTAATTAATTCTTATTTAATCCAATTAAATTAATTCATATCCAAATTAATTAAATCCCAATTAATCCTTAATTAACTCAATTCTAATTAATTCTTAAATAACTGAAACTCGAACTAAATAAAATTTTACCCAAGCTAAAACAATCAAAATTAACGACATTAAATATGTCAAAGTGGGTTGACATATTCGAGGGTTTATACGACATGTATCAAATCAGAAATTTGATACATTTTTAGAAACTTAATTAAAATGTCTGTTGACTCGTTTGACTCATGCATAAATGTCATGTCATGCATATGCTATTTTTCCAATTTATGTCATGTAATTCATGTTTAATTTTATGCATAATTTAGAATGGCTATAGGAAAAAGAATAGTTGAAACTTGAACAACCTAGTATTAGGCGGAGGTGAGATGATAGTACGTTAGGGAAGCCTTTTTGGTGGAAATAACCGAAGCTACCTATCCAAAACCTAAACTAGTTAGACCAAAATCTTTCAAGAAGTAACTTGAAGATGAATTTTCTATAAAAGACTTTATCAAGGAAAGAGTTGATGATCCAATAAGGCTATGGCTAAAGTAGGCCTAGTACCTCGCCAAGACCTGGAAGCCAATTACTGAAAATCAAATTCACATTACTATTGCTAGATTTGAATCTAACACATGTTTCAATTAAATCTTAGATTTAATAATAAAGAAAATGATTCAAGCATCTCACAATACACCCATAAGGCAACCATGTTTGCTGTATTGAGACATCTAGAGTGGGTGAGATGTTAAGGACTAATAAATTGAAAAATTATTTTTCAAAATTGTTAGAATATTTTTCTAAAAATATACTTTCAAAATAGTGCTTTAACATAATAATATTTTTATGGAATTCATGCTTGTCTGATTGATTATATATTATGTGTTTTCAAAAATTATATCCTTTTAAAAAAATTGTTTGACTTACACAATTAGACACAAGCCTTCTAGGGCAATACTAAAGTTCCTTAAGACATTTAGATAGAGTCAAACGGTGTTGGGTACAGGGGGAGTGGTTTATTCCTTTAATTTTCTTTCAAAAATATCTTTTGAAAAATCACTGTCTTTTAAAATGATTTTCGAAAACTGTACTTTAAATACTATGTCCTATAGTTTTTGTAAACTATATCTAACAAATTACCTTTATTTCAAAATATACTTCGAAATTCTAAAACTGTGCTTTAAAATTGTGCTGAGGTCTCGTTTGATTTTGATAAACCCTAAAGACATAGAGGAAGGTCCACTTCATTATCTACAAGGACTCCTAGGATTTATCAGATTTAGGGGGAGTCTGAGTCAAACCTCTAAAAAGTTTGTTTTAATTATTATTGGATAATTACTTTGATCTGAACTAAACCCTAAAGACTTAGAGGAAGAGTACATGTGGTCAACAAGCTTCCCAAGACTAGGTCAAGTTTAGGGGGAAGTCAAATTAAAAGAAATTATTTAATAACATGGTCAAAATCTTGCTGAAAATATAAGTCTTTCAAAATATTATTATTCTATTTTTCAGAATTTTTATGGCTAATGAAATTGTTGTTGAAATAATGTTTACTTGAGTTTGAAAAATTTTTCCAGGACACTTAGGAAAATGTCCTTGTAGTCAACAAGGTTTCTTAAGATTGTGTCAGACTGGAAGATTGACCTAGTCAAGTAAAATATTGTGTTTTAAAATTAAAGATTTTTCAAAAGTATTTGAAATTTAAAAAAAAAATGTACTAGCATATATTTTCAAAGTGCTATCATTCTTCTTGGATTATCAAAATTTTATTTAAAAATAATATTTACTTGAGTTTGAAGAATTTCCAAGACACTTAGGAAAATGTCCTTGTAGTTAACAAGGTTTCCTAGGATTGTGTCAGACTGGAAAAGAAACCTAGTCAAATAAATATTATGTTTTCAAAGCCTAATCTTTTTCAAAAAGTACTTAATTTTTCAAAAATTCAATATTTTTCAAAAGTACTTAATTTTTCAAAGCTCAGTACTTGCAAAATATGCATAATATTTTTCAAAAATACTTATATTTTTCAAAATTGTAAATATTTTTCAAAAATGCATAATATCTTTCAAAGTTACTTATATTTTTCAAAAATTATAAAATCTTTCAAAGTACATAGTATTCTTTCAATGTTATGCATTTTCCAAAAGTACTGGGTTTTCTCAAAAAGTGCAATAGATCTTTCAAAATTTAAAGTGAGAAGTTTTTGTGACAAAATAGAAATTCTTTTTGGGTACGATTTAATTACTTAGTTTTATACTATGCTTTCATAAATTACACTAAGTATTTTCAAAAAGAATCAAAGGTTTTCATTGTTGGTGCAAGTATTCTTGTTTTTGATGTGTGACAAAGGGGGAGAGAGATGCGCCTTAAGTTAGAAATTTTTTTTTCTTCCCAAAGGATCAAAAATCAAAATGTTTTTAAAAAGGGGGAAAGTAAGCTTAAGTTAGAAGTTTTTTCTTTTTCTCCCAAAAGATCAAAATGTACTTTCAAAACTTAGAGTATTTTTTTTCAAGGTTTAGTCCTTTCAACCAATCTAACTTAAGATATTGTCAAACATCAAAAAAGGGGAGATTGTTGGTGCAAGTTGCATCAGTGATGTCCTCCTCTAAGTATTTTAATGTTTGACAATATACTTAAGTCAGTGATACATTGAACAAGGGAAGGGGAGTTAAGAGAGGAGTAACAAAATGGACCAAAGTCCTAGTAAATCTAGGCAATAAGTCCTGGTTCGAAGACTGGGCACGAAGTCTTGATCATGGATTGGGCACTAAGTCCTGGCAAAGAGCTGGGCACCGAGGACCTGCTCGGAAGGTGGGCACTAAGTCCTGGTCGAGGACTGGGCAAGAAGACCTAGCCGAGGGTTGGGCACCAAAGACCTGGTTCGAGTAATTGGGCACGAAGACCTGGCCGAGGGTTGGGCACCGAAGTCCTGTACTTAGGGTTTGGGCACGAAGTCTTGGTCCGAGGGATTGAGCAACTTAGTTGAGCGATGACTAAGGACAGAAGTAGAGACGGGTCGGGGTTCGGACATCTTGAGATCCGAGAGTGTCGGAGGCTAAGTAAAAGCCCACCCGAAGGACTGGGTAGCTACCGGCTCCTGAATGGAGTAGGTGAAAGGCGCGTTCTCGGGGGTGGGAACTTGCGTTGGTTCGACCTAGGGTTTTGTTGAAATCTGAAGTCAGAACCAAGCCCTTAAAGTAAAGATTGTGTGCATATGTGCTTTGTATTTGTATATCTGGCAGGTACCTAGAATGGAAGACAAAGCAAGCAAACAACATACTACATGCCTGAAAGCTGGGAAGCCAGGCGCCCCCATCCATAGGGGCGCCCCCATTGAATCAGGCACCCCCATCAATAGGGGCGCCTGGCTCAAAGAAGAAAAGTGGCAGTTCGTGAAGAAAGCAGAATAGGCTTCCATTCAGGCGCCCGGGATGATACGGGCACCCAAGTTGAAAGCTGTATTTGTTGTTTTGAGTTCGAAACAGAGATAAGCTTCCATTCAGGCGCCCGGGAGGTCCAGGGTGCCCTGGTTAGAGATTTTATCAGCTGCGACGAGTTCGGCGTGGGGATAAAGTTTGACTAAGTCTATAGGGGCGCCCCCATCGTCACAGGCGCCCGTATGAAGCCTATAAAAGGGGCTTCGACCCCTCAGCTTCAAACATAACTTCCAAGAGTGATTCTGATCATTCTAACCGACGACAACGCGCTAAAGACGAGGCTCTACGACCGGGAGGCTCCAGGAGGAAGTGCGCGGCATTTTCGAGGTCCAGATCGGCCGAGCTTCAAACATTGTTCTGTTCGGTTTGCTTTTTATTATATTGCATTTAATTTTCTATATTTGGCTTGTAATTATCAACTATAAGACGGGTTTTCTCCGCCTCTGGAAATTTCGGAAAGGAGACCAATAGTGGACTCACGCCGAGTACATAGGCCTTGGACGTACTGACCCAGGGGGGTCAGGAACCAAGTAAATAAATCCCGCGTGTCTGCTGTATTTTCTTTTATTCTGTCTATTATTTTTCCGCTGCTATTAATGCTCTATTTAAGAACGAACCGACGAGGTTTTTATGAAGTCTCCGCGAGAAATTCTCGATCGATATTCACCCCCCTCTATCGACGGCACCGGTCCTATAGGCACGACCCCTATGATTTTGCACACACTACACAAATCTATTTGGAAGAGAGGCACACATTTTCTCCCCTTTTTACATATCAAGACGTCATTTTCTCATCAAAAGCCTTCCGGAAAATTGTAAATCTTGAAGTCATCTTTAATTTGATATAAATAACAGTTTGAAATTCCAACCAAACAAGAAGTTGCGTAAATCTTGTTGGATCGATCCGGTACGCTAGAGGGGGGGGGGTGAATGGCAAATCTTCGAACTCGTTCTTCCTATGTTGTTAGTTGCGCAAGCGGAAATACAAAATAATAAAACTAACAACGATAAACAATGCTAACAAACCAGTTTTACTTGGTATCCACCCCTAAGGGTGACTAATCCAAGAATCCGTCGGTGGATCACTCCCCGAATAACCTCCGGCTAGCTCTTGTCGCTCCTTGTGGGTGGAGAAACCTCGCCACAACACTTCGACAATCCCTGAGCACCAAGACTACTATCTTGCCTTTAACCAAGACATGATTCGCCAAGAGTTTCAGCCACTATGAAGTCCTCTTTAAATAGAACTAAGTCTGAAACCCTCGCCACCAGTCGACTGCTCCCAGGGTAGTTGACTGGTGCCACTGAAAATCGACCGTTGCAACCCCAACGTTAGAATTTTCAGCCAACTCACCAGCCGCTACCAGTCGACTGCTCCTAGGGTAGTTGACTGGTCCCCAGCCAAAACCCTTCTGTGGGCTTCATCAGTCGACTGCCCTCAGGCTAGTCGACTGGTCTACTCACCCACCTAAGGTTACCCTTCCCGAGTACATTTCACTCCGCACTCGAACTCTAGGATTTCCCGAGTACAATCACACAACACTCGTACCCTCACGACTCGACTGACTCCAAATCACCAGCCTCGACTATTGCCTTCGCGCCCTTTTCATCTTCGGCACCCGTCCCTCGGATGCACGCATGCCTCCAGCTTGTCTCCATGCCATCCTTCACACATGCCTCGAAGTTCGTGCCCCTTAGCTCATCGTCCCTGCTCCACCAAGGTCTCTCGGGTGCATATAAGCCTCCAGCTTGTCTCCATACCACCCTTCACCGTATTGAGGCCGCCCAGTCAAGTCCATATGTGTAGCCTGCGCACCCTGCACACTCAACGTACACATATCAAATACACAAGGGTAAACCTAACTTAAACCCTTTGCCCAAACATCAAAATACTTGGTCACTCCGGACCATAGATTGCCTCAACAATCTCCCCCTTTTTGATATTTGACAATATGGTTAAGTTAGGGAAAATAAATAGTTGTCAATAGCAATAACAATGCATATGCAATGCAAAAATGGATCCTATCCCAAGGCATCCCACACCTAACCCTCCAAGTTAGGGCTTTTTCACACCTAACCCTCCAAGTTAGGAATTTCCACACCTAACTTCCCAAAGTTAGGAATTTTCCACACCTAACTCTCCGAGTTAGGAATTTCCACACCTAACCTCCCAGGTTAGGATTTTTCACAAAATCGGGCTTTTTAACGCTTCTCCAAAGCTCCCCCTACATTGGACTTACAAAGACTTTTTAAGAACCTCTCCAAGGTTCCCCTTACATCAAAAATGGAGCAACCATGCTTCCCCTTTATCTTAGCTCCCCTAAACCTAAGGTTTCCCGCAAAGGCGTGTTTGGTTTCCCAAATTAAATCCAACACTTCTCCCCCTTTTCCTAACATAAAAAAGACTCCAACAATATCCCAATTATTGGATCTTTTAATCCCTAATGATCCTAAACACAGTGTACTAACCCCCCATACACTTATTTTTCATCATTTGGACACCAAACCAGCTGCTGATACACAAATCATCCCTGGCCAGTCGACTGCTCCCAGGGCAGTCGACTGATACTATGAATATCAAATTTTCAGGCCACATTCAGAAATGCGCCAGAAATTCCACAAATCTTCAAAAATTCTCAAATTTTGTGGAGAGCTTTATGGTACCCATACCTACTTGGGAAAAATACATTCCACAATGTATCTATCACTATTCTCAAGTTTGACACAAAACCCAAAAATTTCCTATGAAAGTTAAGGCAAACAAGGAGGCAACCTCACCCTTTACCTATGCCTTCTACTAACTTTCAATTTACCTAGGTCAAGTTCTACCCAACTTGACACCACAACACCAGTTAAGTTCTACCCAACATAACTTCTAAGTTCTTCCCCTTTGGACACCATTAAGGATTGCCTCAAGCAAATTTATCCCTAGTACCAATCAAGAACTCAACAAAACCTTAAACAATCTAAGAAGTTTGTAAGCACATTTGCTAGGATATACCCTATCCTAGAAAAATATGATTTCATGAAAACCACAAATGTACTTGACTTTTGGTATACCCTTGATTTTCCTAAAAGATTTGACATTTGTATCAATTTTGAAACCTATTCATGATTCCTTGTGTTTGTCAACTCTAACCATTATCAATCTACACAAGGAATTGTCTTCAACTCTCCTTTTTATGTATCCTTAATATGATGAAAAAGCCTCCCCCTTTTTATCTCTTAATCCTAGATACCTATGGGAAAACTTCCATATCCTTATCATTCAATATCATCCATTGAATTTTAAGCACTCCTCAATCTTCCTTAAAATTTTACGATATCAATAAAGCCTTTTTAAATCCTGGGATAACACTTTATTCAAGGAATATGAAATCATAATCAAGAATTCCAATCCAAAACCATATCCTATAATCCAAATTTGCAATTTCTGATTAACCAATTTACCTTTTGGCCTTAACCCTAATGGATTAGTCGACTGACCCCAGGGCAGTTGACTACTAAAACGAACAGAAAGGTTTCTGGGCTGAAATCAGTCGGATCAGTCGACTGCCCCCAGGGCAGTCGACTGATACCTGAATTTCAGGTTTTCAGCCCAATTTTAGAAATGCCTAAATAATTCCATAAATCTCCAAAAATTCTGAAATTTCGTGGAGAGATTTATGGAACCTATTTCTACTTGGGAAAATTATGTTTCCAAACAAATGTACTTCAAATCCCAAGATTGGTATGAAATCCAACTCTACCTAAATTGTATCAATTAGACTTTTCCCAAAAGTTCTAATTTTGACTTCTCCTCAATGTATCTTCCAATGCTTGATCATAGTTCATTTCTATCACTGTCTTATATGGTATTTACCCTTTAAACCCTAATTTTATCAATTATAATCCTATTTTTGTCTTTTTCTCCATAAAACTCCTTTTAATGTGTCAATTCTCTAGGATTAAGACTTACCCAAGTCTTCCAATCCCTTTTTGGCACATTTCCTAGTCCACCTAGACTTCCTAGAGACTCCTTCTTTTGAGATCCATTTACCATGGACCCCAAAGGCTCCTAGAGCTCCCCCTTGAGCTCTTAGCCCTAGCCACCTTCCTAGGTGACTCAATCCACACTAGGCCACACCGGTGTGCCACTGGTGATTCTTGACCTACAAAATGAACCCTCTTAACCTTAGACACCTTGTCATTGGTTAAGTCATTTTCTTTCCCTTTGGATGGCACCCCCTTGCCATCCTTGGACTTCTCCTTCTTGCCATGATCATATGCCTTCCCAGTATATTTCTTTTTGTTAGCCTTGGAGACTCTAGATCGGTAACCCAAACCCGATCTATCATAGTTGGGTTTTAAGCTACCCAACACCATATCCAAACCCTTAGATCCAATCTTAAATCTTTCTAGGGTCTTTTATAATGTATCAAGTCTTGCCCTCAAGGCTTGATTTTCCCTTTCTAAACTTTTAACCTTAGTGCCCATGTGTCCACTTTGGACATTCCTAGACCTATCCGCTTTTCTAGGCATATACCTCCCCTTCTTGGGATTTATGCCTTGATCCTTAGGTCCTAAGGTCATGGGTTTTTCATGATGCATGCTTTTCCTAGGGTTTTGATCTACCTTGTTAACCCTGTTGGATCGAAGAAAATGATAGAGGGGGGGGTGAATATCGTTAAAAACTTTTCGGACTAAGAAAGAGCAAATACGCAGCGGAAAGAAATAAATTGTACAAGAACACAAGTTAATTTTTTACTTGGTTCGGAGTCGCGGTCGGCTCCTACTCCAAGGCCCACGGTCTTTGACCATTTACTTTGGGCAATCCAATAATCGCAATAAAGATTTACAAGTGAAGTACAAGAGTATACCAGGAAATTGAAATTGCTACACTTTTCGTTATCGACGCCCGAGGTGGATCGAGTTTCGGAGCAGAGGGTCATCGTCGGCGTTGGGATCTCGAAGTCGGAGTTTGCCGGGGCGTAGCGCTTGAACGAAAAGTGTTGGAGCGTTGAGAAACAGTTATGTTGAAGCCTTGGGGTCGAGCCCCCTTTTAAAGTGCTCATGGGGGCGCCTGATCCGTTGGGGGCGCCTGACATATGCCTTCATCTGCGAGAACCTCTATCCGCAGCTCGGTCAGCGCTTATCCCCTTCAACTCGGCACCTGGTCTGACTGGGGCACCCGGGACCTCTCGGGCGCTTGAGTTGACCTGGTCCGTTGGTTTCGTGGCAGATTTGCTTCGATGACCGCTTTGGCTTTGACCTTGGGCGCCTGGGACCTCCTGGGCGCTTAGCCCAGTGTGATTTCGAAGCAGTCTTGCTTCTTGGCAATTTTTCGCTTGACCTTGGGCGCCCGTGACCTCCCGGGCGCCTAGCATAGTGAACCACCCCACTCCTTTGGGGCGTCTAAGATGTAGAAACACAATCCTTCGGTCCCCGTAACCAAGGTTAGTTCCAAGACAAACCAAGCAATAGTGTTAGTCATTATTTATAGCCGTAGCTGTCTTGGTTCTAACTTCGGGTCTCCCAAATGGAACCTTAGGTCGAACCGACGCCTATTGTTCCCTTGACGGGGAACGCGTCATCACCTACTCCTCTCAGGAGAATTTACCTTTTTGCCAACCGGCTCCTCCAGTTGGACTTTTGCCCAGCTTTACTTACTAGGTCTTCGTGCCCAGTCCGTGACCAGGATTTAGTGCCCAATTCCTTAAACCAGGTTTTCGGTGCCCAACCCTTAGCCAGGTCTTGGTGCCCAATTCCTCGAACTAGGTCTTCGGTGCCCAGCACTCGGTCAGGTCTTAGTGCCCAGTCCACGACCAGGTCTTAGGTGCCCAGCTCTCGGCCAGGACATAGTGCCCAACCTTACGTCAGGACTTAGTTGCCCAGCCCGCGGCCAGGAGTTCTTGCCTAGATTAACTAGGACTTTCCTGCATGTTGGACCTTGGATGGCTAGAGAGGGGGGGGGGGTGAATATAGCCAGACATCGATATTTAGCGCTTATCGAATGTCTGCACTTCAATCGTTAGTAGCACAGCGGAAGCTAAAAGAAAAACAGAGTATGCAGATATGAAAACGCTAAGCTAAGAGCAAACACAAGAACGCTAACAAGAGGATTTACATGGTTCGGGGATAACTTGCCCCTACTCCTTGGCGTGCCCGTAAGGTGGGCGATCCCTTGATCGTCGGCAGCTTAAGCCCTAGAAAATCCAGATAATAAGCAACCTTCTTCTCGGTGGAGTAACCTCTCCACAGTGTTTCAACAGAGATAAGATGTTAAGCATAATGAAACACAAGAAAGATCTTACTTAGCACTTAGAACAGGCAAGAACACAAGCAGAACTTCTCCCGAGCTCCACCCAGCGCAGATCTCACGCAAGAACTCTCTTCTTCATGTCTTCTTGCTGATGGACTCGCCAAGCCTCTTGTTTTTTCCTCCAAGTGCTCAAGTAACAGATGGTTGCTTCAAAGATCACAATCACTTGCTCAAGAGATGATGGAAGTAACCGCACAAGCAAAAGAATGCAGTAAGGAGAAGTTGCAGTAAGCTTTAGCGAGAAGTCTTTTCTCCACTTCTCCGCTACGCAACTTAAGTCTTCTCCACCAGCGCCAGGTCACCACCTCACTGCAGCCTCCAGCTGCTCACCTGCCAACGCCAGCTACCACTGAGCTCTCCCTGGACTCCCTGAGCTTCCCTCAGCCAAGCTCCAGTCAGCAACTCCAGTCAGCAGCTCCAGCCGTTGCAACCTGAGATGGCAAATGGACAAACCTGCTCCAAGGCTTCCATTGACTCTCCTTGAGTGTTTGAATCCATCCCTGTCACCTGCAGCTTAATCAGACCATTAGCATAGCATATCACACAGAGAATCATGCATCAGAGATTAAGAGCAGGCAAATCAGATATATTAAAACATGTTCAGGGCGTCTGACAGTGCATTTTGAATTAAAGTGATTGGTCACCGGACCGATCCAGGGCTCGTGGGTCGGTCACCGGACCGATCAACCGCTATGCTGGGACTCCCAGCTCTCGCGGCGACACAGGCCTGATCGGTCACCAGACTGATCTAGTAGCTTCTTGTCCGACCAGGCTCCATCCTGATCGGTTGTAAGACGGAGTCCGCGATGATAGATCGTTCACCAGAACGGTCTGAACAGTGTTCCAGATTGGTCACCAGACCGATCAGGAGCGAATCAGTATGATTCCCAAAACCTACTGGAAGCTCCCTGATCGGTCACCGGACCGATCAGACTCCTCTCTGACCGATCAGGCTCCAGCCTGATCGGTCGCCTGTGAGAAAACCGTAATCGCGGACATCAGGTCCTAGGTCGTGGATCGGTCACCGGACCGTTCAGGAGTTGATCAGTGGGGGAACTCAACTCATCGTATGCTCCTTGATCGGTCACCAGACCGATTAAGAGCAGAGCAATGAGTGAACTGCATGCTCCCTGATCGGTCACCGGACCGATCAGGAGCCGAGCAGTGGGTTCCAGCCTCACTGTGTGCTCCTTGATCGGTCACCAGACCGATCAGTCATCGCTGGATCGGTCACCAGACCGATCCACGAAGGAGCACCGTGCCAGCTTCTCTGATCGGTCACCAGACCGATCCAAGGGCTCCAACCTAGCCCTCCAAGCTAGGGTTTCACCCAACCTAGCCCTCCAAGCTAGGACCTGACCCTCTAAGACAGGATTTTATCAACCTAGCCCTCCAAGCTAGGACCTGACCCTCCAAGCCAGGATTTCATCAACCTAACCCTCCAGGTTGGGACTTTTCACCTAACCATCCAAGTTAGGACTTTTCACTTAGCCCTCCAAGCTAGGACTTTTCACCCAACCCTCCAAGTTAGAATTTTCCACACCTAACCCTCCAGGTTAGGATTTCTCCATACCTAGCCCTCCAAGCTAGAATTTTCCACACCTAACCCTCCAGGTTAGGATTTCTCCACACCTAGCCCTCCAAGCTAGGATTTTCCTCACCTAACCCTCTAGGTTAGGATTTCTCCACACCTAGCCCTCCAAGCTAGGATTTTCCACACCTAACCCTCCAGGTTAGGATTTCTCCACACCTAGCCCTCCAAGCTAGGATTTTTCACACCTAACCCTCCAAGTTAGGATTTCTCCACACCTAGCCCTCCAAGCTAGGATTTTTCACACCTAGTCCCACTAGGTATGCCTAGTCCACGACTAGGACTTCAACTCAATCATAATCATCAACCTAACCTAAAATCTGTGTCAACACCAAAACAACAATCTGGGTCAGACTGCATCAACAATCTCTCCCTTTTTGTTGTTTGACAACCCGATTTTAAGTTTAGGGATTTAAAATCAATTTTCTCAAATTTCAGAATCATAAGGGAATCAAGATCCTCCCCCTACAATATAATTATCTAAACTTAACCAACCACACTCTCACCCTTTGCCGATAATCGAAAAGGGTTTAGAAGGGCTGTTAAGTTTAACCATACTCCCCCTCAACCCTAGGGGTTTCCCAAAATAACTTAAGAATTGATATAATTTTGAAGGCATATGAAAGCATATGATAAAGATAAGGCATGGCAAAACAATCATATGATCATATGAACATGGCATCAACAGCATAATCATAACAACGCATAATATCAGATGGATGAAGCATAAGAAAAATCTAGTCATGGAAGTAAGACATAAAACATACCATAAAAAGTGCTACATACATCAAAACCAGACAACTAATTAGATGCATATCAATGCATCAAAGTCAAGGCAAATGCGGCATAAAACCATAAAATCAAGTTATGAGGCATACAGCCCGAAAGTCATACAATCCAAACAGTCAGATAGTTAAATCACAAGCAGATGCAGAGTATATCAATCGTCAGCCGGGGGTGGGGGGGTCAGCATCCTGCATCGGGTCATCCATCGTGTCATCACCGGGAACAACAGACCCAGGTGCAGTACTGTCGGAGGGCGCATCTCCAGGAAATGTGTGTCGGCGACACTCATCATACCACGTCTGCAGTCGAAGGATCGGTCTGTCTGCAGTCGAAGGATCGGAACTCTGAGCGGACCTCCTCTCGATAAATCTCTCGCAAGTGAAGATCATGCTGGATCGTCCGATCCAGCTCGGAAATCTGCCATTGTAGGTCCGGGTCCGACTTGTAGTCGTAGTCAGCAGCAGTAGCAGCGGGAGCCTCCTGAGGTGCAACAACATCTGCTGGTGCCTGAAAGTGTGGACCCCTAGGAAGCTCACCAAGACCCCTCCCGTTCTTCCAAACCAGAGCCCCATCGTGATCCCGTATGATGATGCCAGACTTGGCAAATGCCCGCCGGCCAAGTCGACAGTCCTGTCTGACCATGGGCACTGTCCTGCCCTTGGTGACATCAACACCTACTGACAAAAGCCAGTCGGTGATGACATGACCAAAAGGTATATAGACTGTGCGTCGGCTCGTCTCTCTATAGGATAAGCTGCACTGAAAAATGCTCTCCATGATATCAAAGTCTATGCGATGGTGCATACCATAGAGCATCAGGCAATGGTAAGGGCGGATTTCGGTGAAGGGTTTGGAAGTGATCGGCAAGATATAGTTTGTGATTATCTTAAACAGAATGTAATTGACAGGAGAGAGACGGAGTGTTGCAAAAGTCAAAAAATCAGGACCCAATTCATCAAGCCTGGCTAGGCACGGATGTCCAAAGAAATGTTGATAGATGGTGTCGGGGGTAACATCGACAAAAGGAGCCAACAATGGGTCAGGAGCTGAGGATAGATAGAATACAAGTTAGGCGATCTACGACCGCCCAGATACTCCGCTAGGATGTCATAAGAGAAATCTAGATTTCTCTTTGCTAGACGGGTGGTGAATTCAAAGCCTCCCTGAGGCCCTTATTGAAGGTTGTTGTAAAACTCCGAGACAAGATCATAGTTTATAGTCCTTTTAAGGGAAAGGAGAAAGCCAATGTTGTAGAAAGTGATGATCTCCACAATGGATGGACAGTGTTTAGCCAGGAAGGGTCCATCAATGGACCGGCAGGAGAGTAACTTGAAGGTGCGGGATTCAAAAGCCTGTTCACAGGCAACATTGGGGAAACGAGAACTTGAGGAAGGCTGAGGCCTTCGGGAGGGCACGGATGAAGAAGGGGTTTTGCCCTTCGATCTACCCTCCACTGGTTCTTTTCCCTTAGATGATTTTCTAAAGATTGGAATGATCAAGAGTAGGTTCAATTAGTAGAGTTAAAGTCATGATAAGATCACGGCATGAAATGGGATTGATTAAATCATGATACAAGTTGGTTATCATAGCACAAATTGAATCAGTGAAGTGAGCACAAGTTTTGATCACGTAATCAAAGACACAAGAGAAATCAAGTGAACACGGGGATAAGGCATTGATCAAAGGTGATTAGATTTAATCAGTAACATGGCAAGAAAGGGTCACGACAGAATCATAGGTTCACGACACAAGACAGAAAACACATTATGATTAGCCCAAATACATAACTGATGAAGTGATCTGTAAGATAAAACGAAGTAAAAACTTAGGTGCCATGTTGATTTGGTTGAGAGGAAAACACTCTCTGAACCTTGCGCAAGAGAGAAACGCAACACAGGGGACAAGCTTGCAGCTAGCAGTTGCCAATACCAATAGCAAGAAGAAGAACTCTTGCGCAGAAGGAGAAGATCGCACTCGCAGAGGAGATCGCACGAGGAACTCACGCACAGCAAGTGAAGGGGAGATCGTACGCGCAAAGGAGGAAGGAAAAAGGGTTTCGGCACTGAGGAGTTTTGGTTGGCAAAGGCTTGGGAAGTGAAGAGAATACGTGATTAAACCGGTTGGTGGATCGGTCCACCAACCAAACTTTAATGCGATTGAACGGATCACCGTTTGATCTGAGTGCGCCCAGACTGATCAGGCTCTGGCCTGATCGGACAGGCCTGGTCCTGATCGGTCGGGTGACCGATCAGGAAGGCTCTTGATCAATCGGATGATCGATCAGGAAGCGATCAATAGGTTCGGAGGTTTTTCCGTGAGCCCCCTGATCGGTCTATGGACCGATCACCTCAGGGTGCCAGATCGGTCCGGGGACCGATATAGGCCAGCACAGAATGTATAGACAAAATTTCGCAAAGTCTCTGTGACCCCTCTGATTGGTCTGTGGACCGATCACCACAGGAGGGAGCCAGATCGGTCTGGGGACCGATTAGCCCTACTCCTGATCAGTCCAGTGACTGATCAGGGTTCCTGATATTCCCTGATACGATCTAAAACTTTCAATTTCAGACTTCCCTTCGATTTCTGATAAGATCTGATGAAGTTTATTGATCGTGGAAGTGATCCCTTGACTAAAATTGATCCCTAAAATAGGATCAAAGGTCCTTATGGATTTAATAATCACTTTGCTCTACAAAAGTGGAGTCAAACTCAATCAACAAACATTCAAGCACTTTCAAGCAAGTTTGTGTCAAACTCAAGTCTCCAATCAAGTTTCCTTGATTGGAATGTCCAAGTATGATCATGGAGCCAAGTACACATATGTTATGCATTGGTTTTCCCCATACTTGGTCACCGAAGTAATTTTTATCTCGTCAGCCAAATTTCTCAAGGGATGCAATGACATTTCGAGAAATTTAGTTGATCCTAACATCTCACCCCATTACTAGCAAACAAAAACATTTTGGTAAACCTTATAGTTTGTGTGAGATGCCCCCAAAGTTACCCAATTGTTTCCCAACAATTTGAAATAATCATGAAGGGTTTTGAATGCATTTCGATGTCTATGAAGCGCGACACATTCCCAACTCCCTTCTTAAGAAGCTAAACTCATTTTCGGGGAGGGGTTTAGTGAAAATGTCAGCTAGGTTTGATTTGGACTCTACATGTGAGAGTACAATATCTCCCCTAGCAACATGATCTCTAATGAAGTGGTGACGTACTTCAATATGTTTAGTTCTAGAGTGATGGACTGGATTCTTGGTTAGGTTAATTGTGCTAATGTTGTCACACAACACTTGCACACCCTTGTAACTTAATCCATAGTCCTCTAAAGTATGAATCATCCACAATAATTGCGATATACTCTCTCCCATGGCGATATATTCTGCCTCGGTCGTGGAGAGAGCAACACAATGTTGCTTCCGACTTGACCAACTAACTAGAGATGATCCTAAAAATTGGCAGCCCCCACTTATGCTTTTCTGATCCAACTTACATCCAGCGTAGTCGGAATTGGTATAGCCAATTAGGTCAAATGATTTGGTACGGGGGTACCAAAGACCAACTCCAATTGTGCCTTTAAGGTATCTCAAAATTCTCTTCACAGCGATTAAATGAGATTCCTTAGCACAAACTTGATACCTAGCGCACATACTCACAGCAAAGAGTATATCAGGTCGATTAGATGTGAGGTATAACAGACTACCTATCATGCTCCGATATTGAGTCAAATCAACAGGTTTACCACTCTCATCATTGTCTAATCTCGTGTTTGTAGCCATGAGAGTGGTTACCTCTTTTGAATCACTCATATTGAATTTTTGAAGCATCTCTTGTGTGTATTTCGATTGGTGCACAGGGATCCCATCTCGGGTTTGTTTGATTTTAAGTCCAAGGAAGAAAGTCAACTATCCCACTAGACTCATTTCAAATTCACTCTCCATGTGTCCAATAAACTCATTTAAATAGCCCTTGTTGTTTGAGCCACAAATTATGCCATCGACATACACTTGGGCTATAAATATATTGTCACCATCTCTTCGTAGAAATAGTGTAGGGTCTATTTGGCCTCTTACAAAGCCTTTTTCAATTAGGAATGTCGACAACCGCTCATACCAAGCTCGGGTTGCTTGTTTAAGGCCATAAAGTGCATTTTTGAGCTTGAATACGTGGTTTGGGAATTCAGTACTCTCAAACCCCGGAGGTTGTTCGACATAGACCTCTTCTCTAATTAAACCATTTAGAAAAACCGATTTGACGTCCATTTGATATATCTTAAAACCCCGCTGTGCTGCAAATGCAACCATCAGTCGGATGGACTCTAATCGTGCCACGGGAGCATAAGTCTCATCATAATCAAGGCCTTCAACTTGACTATAGCCCTTGGCTACTAAGCGTGCCTTGTTTCTTATGATTTTTCCCTTATGGTTTAACTTGTTTTTGAAGACCCATTTGGTTCCAATAATTGTGGTCTTCTTAGGTCTAGGGACTAAGTCCCAAACTTGACTTCTTTCGAATTGACCTAGTTCATCTTGCATCGCAATGATCCAATCGGGATCATTTAATGCTTCGTCAATTTTTCTAGGTTCAATTTCAGAAATTAGTGCAGCTTCATTAGCCTCATTCCTAAAGAATGATCTAGTTCTAACCCTATGATGGATGTCTCCAACAATTTGGTCTTGGGGATGACTAGAGGCTAATCTAGTTTGTCTAGGTGTTGGTGGTGTTTCTTGTATGGTTTCACTAGACACAAGTTCAGCCTCAGGATCCGGCTAATCTATGTGTTGTCTAGGCTCACCGTCATCGGATTCATCACCATCAACAACATTTGGACTTTCATTCAAACTTAGTCTCCTCAGTTCGAATTGCACTTCATCTTCTGGTTGTTTATTGACTTTTGGAATTTCTTCAAAAACAACATCAGAAGACTCTTCAACTAACCTAGATTTCTTATTGTAGACTCGGTAGACTTTGCTAACTAGGGAGTACTCGACTAGTATCCCTTCATCAGCCTTTTCCGTGAACTTTCCAAGATGGTCATTGGTGTTTAGAATAAACACCTTACAACCAAACACCATAAGGTGTTTAATCGTAGGTGGTTTCCCAAACCAAAGTTCATGGGGAGTCTTCCCTAAGAATCTATGGATTAGGACTCGATTTTGCACGTAGCAAGCTGTGTTTACAGCTTCGGCCCATAAGTAACTCGGTAATGAGTACTCATTAAGCATGCTTCATGCAGCTTCTTGTAGAACACGGTTCTTCCTCTCTATAACACCATTTTGTTGTGGTGTTCTAGGAGTGGAGAACTCATGTCTATACCCTCTATCTTGACAAAACTCTAAAAATCGTTGGTTTTGAAATTCACCTCCATGATCACTTCTTATTGTCTTAATAGTTGATAATTTTTCATTTTCAACTCTTCTACAGAAAGAAATGAAAACATCTAAGGTTTGATCCTTATATTTAAAAAAATAAGTCCATGTATATCTAGTAAAATTATCAATGATAACAAAGCAATATCTATTCCATTCAATGATATGATAGTGCTACAATCAAACAAGTCCATATGAAGTAAATCTAATGCGGTAGAAGTACTCACAGTGCTTTTACCTTTATGTGCAGATTTTGTTTGCTTACCCATTTGACATGCATCACAAATCTTTTTTTTCTCATACTTGATGCTTGGTAAGCCATAGACTAATCCCTTGTTGGCCAACTTCCGGATATTCTTCATGTTCACGTGTGCTAGCCTCCGGTGCCAAAGGGTGGACTCCTCTTCTTTTGACATGAGACACTTAGCAAAAGCATTAATAGCACTTTTAAAAAAAAACTTGATAAATGTTATCTATTTTTGTTCCTACTAGTTTTTCTTTGAAGTATGGTAAACAATGATCTATCCCCAGTCATGTGTTTGGAGCACCCACTATCAACGAACCAAGTTGATAGATGCCCCCCCTCAATCATAACCTACACAATTCGAAAAATAGAAGTTTTAGGTACCCAAATCTTGGGACCTAAAGCATCTACTAAACAAGACTTAGGCACCCATGTCTTGACAACTTTCTTTTGAACCTTGGGTGTCTTAAGTGGTCTAACACCAGTCCTAGACATTAAGGACACAAATGAAGGTTCTTTGGGTCGGTAGCCAATACCGGCCCTATTGTAGACTGCCCTTTGGACATTCAAAATCATGTCTAGGGTCTTTGAGCTTGTTGAGAACTTCTCAAGAATATTCTTAAGTCTCTCAACTTCACTCTTTAATGATTTATTTTCATTTTCTAACAATTCAACATGCAAATCATCTACGTCCTCATCCCTAGAGGACTTCAATTGTTCAATTTCAATTTTCAAAGACTTAATCTCATCCTCTAACATCTCTACATGTAAATAGTCTACATCCTCATCCCTAGAGGATTTCAATTGTTCGACTTCTAATTGCATTGATTTAACCCTATTTTTTGACTTTTTCAACATATTGGTTAAACATGCAATTGCTCTATAACATTTCTCAAGTTCGGGAGTGGTTACCTCTTCATCATCCGAAGATGATGAAGCCGCGTTTGAGGAGTCGGAGGATTCATCACTGCTTTCTTCATCTCCAAGAGCCATGAGTGTCACATGCCGTGTACTCTTCTCCTCCTTCTCTTCATCGGATGAACTTGAGGAGGATTCATCCCAAGTGGCCTTCAAAGACTTCTTCTTCTTCTTTGATTTCTCCTCTTTCTTCTTGGATTTCTCCTCCTTCTTCTTTAGCTTTGAGCATTCACTCTTGAAGTGCCCTTTCCTGCCACACTCATAACAAGAAATATTAGACTTATCAACTTTAGCTTCACTAGGGTTACCTTTACCCTTGAAGCGTCGACCCTTCCTCATCATCCTTCGAACAAAATTTGCCATCTCGGAGGAAGAAGACCCGTTGCCATCTTCCTCGGAATCGGACTCGGATTCGGAAGAGGATGAAGATGAATAGACTTCCTTCTTCTTCTTCTTCTTGTTGGATCGTTCCCCTGCAACTAAGGCAATCCCCTTCTCCTTGGGGACTTTGTTAGCCATTTCATGTAATTCCATTTCACAAAATAGATCATCTAGTTTAACAATTGATAAGTCCTTGGAAACTTTGTAGACATCCACCATGGATGACCACAAAGCATTCCTTGGAAATGCTTTTAACACATACCTCACAAGGTCGCGGTTCTCGACCTTTTCATCAATAGAATGAAGACCATTGAGGACTTCCTTGAAACGACTATGTAGCTCACTTAGGGTTTCATTCTCCTTCATGGTAAGGTTTTGAAGTTGGTTGAGGAACAAATCCCTCTTGGCAATTCTTGAATCTCGGGTGCCCTCGTGGAGTTCTATGAGCTTGTTCCACAAATCTTTTGCACTTGTAAATGGACCAACCTTGATGAGTTGGTCTTTGTTCATGCCACATTATAGGGTCACCACTGCTTTCGTGTCAGCTTCACTCTTCCGGGTTTGTTCAGTCGTCCAACGCCAAGACTCTAGTTCTTTGCCTTCATCATCCTTTGGAGGGGTGAAACCCTCCTTCACAGCGAACCAAGTGATGATATCCATCTTTAGATAGTACTCTATCTTCGATCTCCAATATTGAAAATCTGCTCCATCGAAGAAGGGTGGTCGGATGGTGGAAAAACCTTCTCTCAAAGCCATTTTTGATAGCTCACGGTTGGTAATCCGCTTGTACAGAGCCCCAAGCTCTGATACCACTTGTTGGACCTTGGATAGCTAGAGAGGGGGGGTGAATATAGCCAGACACCGATATTTAGCGCTTATCGAATTTCTGTACTTCAATCGTTAGTAGCACAGCGGAAGCTAAAAGAAAAACAGAGTATACAGAAATGAAAACGCTAAGCTAACAGCAAACACAAGAACGCTAACAAGAGAATTTATAAGGCTCGGGGATAACTTGCCCCTACTCCTTGGCGTACCCGTAAGGTGGGCGATCCCTTAATCGTCGGCAGCTCAAGCCCCGGAAAATCCGGATAATAAGCAACCTCCTTCTCGGTGGAGTAACCTCTCCATAGCGTTTCAACAGAGATAAGATGTTAAGCACAATGAATCACAAGAAAGATCTTACATAGCACTTAGAACAGGCAAGAACATTAGCAGAACTTCTCCCGAGCTCCACCCAGCGCAAATCTCACGCAAGAACTCTCTTCTTCATGTCTTCTCGCTGATGGACTCGCTAAGCCTCTTGTTTCTTCCTCCAAGTGCTCAAGTAACAAATGGTTGCTTCAAAGATCACAATCGCTTGCTCAAGTGATGATGGAAGTAACCGCACAAGCACAAGAATGCAGTAAGGAGAAGTTGCAGTAAGCTCTAGCGAGAAGTCTTTTCTCCACTTCTCCGCTACGCAGATTAAGTCTTCTCCACCAGCGCCAGGTCACCACCTCACTGCAGCCTCCAGCTGCTCACCTGCCAACGCCAGCTACCACTGAGCTCTCCCTGGACTCCCTGAGCTTCCCTCAGCCAATCTCCAGTCAGCAGCTCCAGTTAGCAGCTCCAGCCGTTGCAACCTGAGATGGCAAATGGACAAATCTGCTCCAAGGAAAGGCTTCCATTGACTCTCCTTGAGTGTTTGAATCCATCCCTGTCACCTGTAGCTTAATCAGACCATTAGCATAGCATATCTTTTGGGACCGGGTGCATGTCGACAAGGATACGAGTTCGTAAAATTCAAAATTTTTACGTGCAGCGGAAGAATTTGCATAAAATAATTTCCAAAATTATTTTAACTTCGTATCTAGCATGCAACCTTATGGTGTGTTGACATAATCATAAAATAAAATTTTGCAGAAAAGTAAACTAATTTACTTTGTACCTTTCGTAACTCGAAGAAAAGGGACGAGATCCAACCGTAGCGTCCCTTGGAAGCTTCGCCTCTATTCGCGTCCACGCCGAGTTCTCTTCGGGATGACTTCGCAAAGTCACGAGTTTTGTGCCGACGAGAACTACTAGATTCTCGGAAGGCACAACTAGAAGAACAAGAGAGAAATTAGGAAACTAACCAATGAAGTAACGGAATCGAATTCCGAGAAGAGAGGAGTCGCTATCCGCTTCTTCTTCTTCTTGTTCGGGTTCTCCTTCTTCTTGATTGCTCACACCAACTTCACCTTAGATGTAGGTTGGGTGCGCCGGCCCTAAACCACAAGGGTGGGCACCGGCCCTAGGCAAGAGAGGGAGAGGGAGAGGAGATTAAGAGAGAGAGGGAGAGAATAATTAATCTCTTAATTGGAATAAGGGCTAGCCTTTGGTTCCTTTATATAGTAGCAACTCATTTGCTAAGTCTCCCTCTAAACCGAATTAACGGAATTAGTTATAAGAAATTTATCTTATAAATTTTCTTATTACTTATTCCGTTTAAGCCTAGTCTTATTATAACCAATTTATAATAAAACAAATTAATTATCATAAGAAAATTTATCCTATAAATTCTCTTATGAATTTTATTATAACTAACTTTATAATAAAACTAATTAATTATCATAAGAAATTTATCCTATAAATTTTTATAAATTATTCCGTTTAAACCAAGTTTTATTATAACTAATTTATAATAAAACAAATTTTTCTTCTCTTTAAATTATAGAATAAATTTTATAAGAAATTTATAAACTTTCTTATTATGGAAAAATCAATTCATAATTGATTTTACAAAATTAAAATAAACCCAATTCATGGATTATTTTAATCTTCCATAAAAGAATAAATTTCTATAAATTTATTTATATAAATTTCTTTATACAAATTTATTTATCCATAATTTATAAAATAAATCGCGCTGGATTTATCTTATTAATTAAACCAAAATTAATTGGCTTTCTCCTCTTATTGTGGCCGGCCACCAAAGGGGTTTTGGCACCCTCTTTGGCCGGCCAAAACCAACCCGAACCGCCGCGAATTAAACTCATTTAATTCGCCCAAAAAGCCTTCAAAAGACTTAGCCATTTTTAGCTTCCATTGCGCCTCTGACTAACTCAGATTCGACTTATTTCTCTTGATCAGAAAATTCAATTTTCAACTCGTTTTAAATCCCTCGGATTACTCGTAGTGCGTGTGGCTAAATAGGCTTTCGATTTATGTTGGCCGTCTATAATTAACTAATTATAGAACGATCATGAGTGGCACCTAGTAGTACATCATGATCCCCAATTAATCGAAAGATCAACGGTTTGACCTCAGAAGAAATTATTCTGAAACCCTTCAGCAGCTCTAATGAATCGTGCCCCATTCCCTTCACCACCTTATACCCACTTGGTTCAGGACACGGTCAATGGTGTCAGTCCCCACTAGGCTGACTACGTCACACCTAGCCCAAGTAATGTCTTACTCGTCCTTTGGATTTCTAATTACTCTCATGTATTTTAGAGATTCTCACTCTAAACATGATATGCTCTGGCCAGAGGCTTTGAGTAACAATCCGACGATAGGCCTGGGTATACATCTCCTCGCAAGGAGTGGTGAATCCTTTGTAGGCTGTTCAAACATCTTCGGGCACTTCGGCTTATACCCGATCATCCTGGGTCCACACCTCCTTGGAGATGCTTGCTTAAGATGTCAAAGTATAAGTCTCTATGACCAAGATGACTTGAACACCGCAAGTCAAAGGAACATCGCACTTAAGCCGCAGTAAGATCTTCATTGACATATCTACATGTAGATTCCCATATGAAGTCTTACAGCTAGTCACTCCAATGAACTAGTTCCCTTAACTAGCATCCATGTTTATCTCCGGACATCCCAATGTCACCAGCCAGTGAGAATCAGCTGAATAGAGAATAACCCATGCTAGTCTCAACAGAACTGATAATGTCCGTATTTATCAATTCATCGACTAGGGATATTTCCAACACTTCACATTTGCACATTTAGAGATAATCACTAGTTGTGATCCCATCACAAATTCTCTTATGCTGTGAACTGTATGGCGGACATTCAGTAGATGAGTTTAAGATCCCAATCAAATACACAAACATGTATATTCAAATAGTGAATTATCATTTATTGAAATAAATGTTTACAATCATAAGGCGATTGCCTTAGGATACTTCTCTCATATCACTAACAATATCACACAGAGAATCATGCATCAGAGATTAAGAGCAGGCAAATCAGATATGTTCAGACGTGTTCAGGGCATCTGACAGTGCATTTTGAATTAAAGTGATCGGTCACCGAACTGATCCAGGGCTCATGGGTTGGTCACCGGACCGATCTACCGCTTTGCTGGGACTCCCGGCTCTCACGGCTACACAGGCCTGATCGGTCACCAGACCGATCAGGTAGCTCCCAGACCGATTAGGTTCCATCCTGATCAGTTGTAAGACGGAGTACGCGACGCTAGATCGTTCATCAGAACGGTCTGAACAGTGTTCCAGATCGGTCACCAGACCGATCAGGAGCGAATCAGTAAGATTCCCAAAACCTACTGGAAGCTCCCTGATCGGTCACCGGACCGATCAGACTCCTCTCTGACCGATCAGGCTCCAGCCTGATCGGTCACCTGTGAGAAAACCATAATCGCGGACATCAGGTCCTAGGTCATGGATCGGTCACCGGACCGTTCAGGAGCTGATCAGTGGGGGAACTCAACTCATCGTATGCTCCTTGATCGGTCACCAGACCGATCAGGAGCAGAGCAATGAGTGAACTGCATGCTCCCTGATCGGTCACCGGACCGATATGGAGCCGAGCAGTGGGTTCCAGCCTCACTGTGTGCTCCTTGATCGGTCACCAGACCGATCAGTCATCGCTGGATCGGTAACCAGACCGATCCACGAAGGAGCACCGTGCCAGCTTCTCTGATCGGTCACCAGACCGATCCAGGGGCTCCAACCTAGCCCTCCAAGCTAGGGTTTCACCCAACCTAGGCCTCCAACCTAGGACCTGACCCTCCAAGTCAGGATTTTATCAACCTAGCCCTCCAAGCTAGGACCTGGCCCTCCAAGCCGGGATTTCATCAACCTAACCCTCCAGGTTGGGACTTTTCACCTAACCCTCCAAGTTAGGACTTTCACCTAGCCCTCCAAGCTAGGTCTTTTCACCCAACCCTCCAAGTTAGAATTTTTCACACCTAACCCTCCAGGTTAGGATTTCTCCACACCTAGCCCTCCAAGCTAGGATTTTTCACACCTAGTCCCACTAGGTATGCCTAGTCCACGACCAGGACTTCAACTCAATCATAATCATCAACCTAAACTAAAATCGGTGTCAATACCAAAACAACAATCAGGGTCAGACTGCATCAACACTGCACACTTGAGTAACTTTATTAGATCACAAATAATACTTAACATTGAATCCTTTGCCAATATCAAAACAAGGTTCGATATGGTTCTTCCTGCACCAACAAACCCTACTCCTATCATTATATCTAAATTCAAAATTATGCACAAGTAAACAATTTTCATGATTTCTAACATGCATGGATGAATAATTTGCATGATTTTTAATATTCATGGAGGAACTCAAATTAGAATTACATTTTAACTTAGGGTTAGGAATTACCTCCCTTACCCTTATTGTCCCTTCTTGTTGTGAGCTTCTTCTCTTCTTTCTTTCCTCCTTCTCCCATCTTCTTAGATGCTCCATTTTCTTGATTTTACTTTTCTTTGGGCACTTGGTGTGGTAGTGGCCTAATTCTCAACATGTGAAGCATCTAATCTTCTTTTTCCTTTCTTGGGCTTCTCCAATCCTACAACCCACGTTAGATTTAGAGGAACTTGAAATGGGTTTAGATTTTACCTCTTTTTTACCTTTCGGGCACTTGTCCTTGTAGTGCCCCTTTTCGTTGCAACCAAAGCATGTGATGTGCTCTTTCGATTTAGCTTTGATGGAGGTAGAAGCGTCTTCTTCAACCTTGGATGAAGTGGATGCTTCCTCTTGTTCTGGCATCGATGAGGGTCTCTCCTCCCCCTCAATCCTTGACGTTGACACCTCCTCTTCTTCTCTTGAGGAGGTGGAGGATCTCTCACTTAGTCCTTCCTCTTCGCTTGATAATATGATCAATTCTTCTTCCTCTTGGTTTATTGAATCCATTTCTTTTGACTCTTCCACTATTTTGTCTTGTGTAGGTTTCTCATGAAATTCTTCTATCTTTTTCCACAACTCACATGCATCTTTATATTCACCTACATAACTCAAAATGCTATTTGGCAAAATATTTATCAAAATACTAATTACCTTCTCATTGACCCTAGCTTTTTCTTGTTGCTCCTTAGTCCAATATCTAGGACGAAGCTTCTTTCTGTGCTTATCCTTTGGAACTTTGAAGGGCTCTTCAAGCATCATTCTATATTCTCACTCCATTCCGAACCAAGTCTCGATCCTGGCCCTCCAAAAGTCGAAGTCTTCATGATCGTAGGGAGGCGGAGTGTAGATGTTATCCACAAATTTGTCTTCCATTGTTCTTCCCTCTAGCTTTTTCTCTTCTTGGCGGTTATTCCAATCACGAGCGATCCTTCGCTCTGATACCACTTGTTGGATCGATCCGGTACGCTAGAAGGGGGGGGGGGTGAATAGCAAATCTTCGAACTCGTTCTTCCTACATTGTTAGTTGCGCAAGCGGAAATACAAAATAATAAAACTAACAACGAGAAACAATGCTAACAAACAAGTTTTACATGGTATCCAACCCTAAGGGTGATTAATCCAAGAATCCGTTGGTGGATCACTCCCCGAATAACCTCTGGCTAGCTCTTGTCGCTCATTGTGGGTGGAGAACCTTGCCACATCACTTTGACAATCCCTGAGCACTAAGACTACTATCTTGCCTTTAACCAAGACTAGATTCGTTAAGAGTTTCAGCCACCACGAAGTCATTTTTAAATACAACAAAGTCTGAAACCCTCGCCACCAGTCGACTGCTCCCAGGGAAGTTGATTGGTGCCACTGAAAATCGACCGTTGCGACCCCAACGTTTAAATTTTCAGCCAACTCACCAGCCGCTACCAGTCGGCTGCTCCCAGGGCAATCGACTGGTCCCCAGCCAAAACCCTTCTATGAGTTTCATCAGTCGACTGCCCCCAGGCCAGTTGACTGGTCTACTCACCCACCTAAGGTTACCCTTCCCGAGTACATTTCACTCTGCACTCGAACTCTAGGATTTCTCGAGTACAATCACACAACACTCGTATCCACACGACTCGACTGAGTCCTCATCAGCAGCCTCGACTATTGCCTTCGCGCCCTTTTCATCTTCAGCTCCCGTCCCTCGGATGCACGCAAGCCTTCTGCTTGCCTCCATGCCATCCTTCATGCATGCCTCGAAGTCTGCGCCCCTTAGCTCATCGTCCCTGCTCCACCAAGGTCCTCGGGTGCACACAAGCCTCCAGCTTATCTTCATGCCACCCTTCACCGTACCGAGATCGTCCAGTCAAGTCCATATGTGTAACCTGCGCACCTTGCACACTCAACATACACATATCAAATACACAAGGGTAAACCTAACTTAAACTCTTTGCCCAAACATCAAAACACTTGGTCACTCCGGATCACAGATTGCCTCAACATTATAGCCGTTTCAAAATCGCACCGCAGTGTTGTCTGGAATTAGACACGGTCGTAAATAAAAGGCATGGCCATGCTGTGTAGTATTATGTAGAAAATGGGAAATCAACATGGTAGTGTTCTTCAACTCGTCCTGGTCATGTGGAAGAAATTTGGCTTTATTTTGACATCGTTTAGACTCCCATTTGGCCTAAGGAACACGCGAACACGTCAGGATAATTTCTATGTTGAGCACCGGGAGAGGCATGACCACTTTAATTTTTCTTCAAACTTGCTCCATTGTTCCATATTTACTCTGAAAACTCATACTATCCATGAAAATCAATAAAAAGTAGTTCTCCGAACCAAGATAGTAAAAGAAGCAAAATCATAAAGAAATAGGTTACGATGAAGTAGATTATGCTCATGAAATACAAGTAAATGTATATCAAATAGTGTATAAAATTATATATAATTTACACACATCACTCTGATACGGCTATGTTCCCCTTCAAGCTATGGAAAGAAGAAAACGAGGCTATCAACCTCCCTTTTGGTTCTTGAAGATGAACTATCAAGACTACCGACAAGGAAGATGACCAGCTTGTGGCCTCCAGATGTGGTTATGCTCTATTCGGAGTTTGGATAATGTGGAATCATCTTTCTAATGGCTGACACGGCTAGCTCGTGTCCTTGGAACGGATGTGTTACACTCTATATTTTAAAAAACTGTAGATTTAATATTTTAATCTTTTCTTTTATTTGTTTTAATTTTTTAGAATTAATTTTCTTTCTAAAAATTTATTTAGATTTTATCTCTTTTTTAGGATGAATTTTCTTTTATTTTTTTTATTGTGACTTTTTCTTATGACTTAGATTATTTAAATAAGGGTTACGACTCTTGTAGAGTTTATGTTATGTGATGTTGAGGTATTTTTGATTTAATAAAGTTTATTTTCATTTTAACCTGGAGGTAACTCCTCTATTTTTATGAATTATCTTTCTATGTTTTTCTCTGTAAATCTCTAATTCGAACGTCACACAAGGAGTTTTTTCTTTTACGTCAGTTGGTATCAGAGCCTTAGATCCCATGAATGGTTATTGTGGTCATGATCGAGGTCATGATAGGTAGATAGGTACGTTCTGACTAGGAAAGCCTTGCATTGTAATCATAGCACCCAAGATGAGATACATAAAGATCCACAAAGACAAGTCATGAAGTTATCCCAATATCTAGAGTGCAAGATTGTAATGATTGTAAGTTCTTTTATTCCTCTTTTAAAAAATCATTAATTTTCAATCAAGGAGAAATGTTGAAGCACAAGTTTGGGGTCGAGATATTTTGGATCAGCCACCCCGTCACCTACAACTACAAGAGAACTTTGGCTTCACAGTACCTCTACGTTCCCCGTTCCTCCCATGGTCACCGAGACAACTATTTTGGATCAACAACCTTAAGAATGTGGATCTTGACAACATGAGTATGGCGGTGGGACGATGAGAAGATCGAAAAATTTGGTGATTCAATCTATGACGATGATGAATTTAACAAGGACGACTAGAAAACCACCGTCGATGATGTTGTCCTTCCTCACCTCCCTTATGTCATTGTCCCCATCGAAGGCGTCGATGACCAAGACTTTTTCATCAAGCCCCAATATTTCATGCCTTCCATTGACACCTCCACTTGGCCGATCCAATCCACTATGCGTTCTACAACTTCCATGGAACTTTCACCGGTCCTTTTGGTGATGTAACCTTCTCAACTTGCAAAGCTCGAATGGTGCCTTTCACCATCGGCTCCTAAACCGGTTGAATTCGCTCTTCCAATGCAAGAGCCCGATGAAATAGAGTTGGGCTTGAAGGAACCAGTGGTGATGCTCCCTCCGCCAGCATAGGTCAGGAAGACAAAACCCCAATCTGATCCAATGGTGGAAGCATGACACCTCAAGTCTCTAGTGCAGGATAAGCTCCACTTATTATGCCTCAGGTCCGCAATCAAGTACGTGAAGCGTGCTGTCTAGCTTGTACTCGATTTCGATGGCGTCTCCTAGATTGTCGCTACCATCAAAATCCTCCGTGCCAATTCCTTCTATCATTACATGTAAAATACGTTGATATATATATATATATATATATATATATATCATAAATAAGAGTTTAAAAATAGAAACAATCTTATGAAAAATTTTGAAATAATTTTCTAAAGGGATAATTGGACAAAAAAAGTTAGATAGGAATTAAATAAGGAAAAACTTAAATTTCGAAAATTACTTATATATATATATATATATAGCCCTCCCCGTGACCTAAATTCCACCGCCAACCCAGCCTTCCCTTGCCCGACCCCTCTCTCTCTTCGACGCCGCAGCCCTTCCCCATGCGACAATAGCCGACACCGCTCTACCATTCTCGCAGCAATGGACATTGGCCACCTTCCCTCTCCTCTCCGCACCTCGACCCACGCATGCGGCATTTCGCCGTGAGGATGACGGCGCAGTCCGACGTCCCTCCACGCTGCCGCCCACTTCGCCTTCCATCTCCACGCGAGTCTCCTTCTCGTAATCTCGCTGGCAGCCCGACGCCGTGACCAAGCAATGGAGAACTACCAAACACGAGTCAACGATCCCTCCTCTTCTCGCATACAAGTCTTTTCCTCGGCAGGTTCCTCGCCGAGGCCCATCAGGTGAGTGGTGTTCTATCTAGGGTGTGTTGTGTTGTTTCGATTCCACCTCAGTTGGATTTAACCTACCCTTTGTTTGATTCAAGGTAGTGCCACTCGTGTGTGACTTGGGAAACATTATTGTGGAAGGATTAATTCGGGTGAGGACACAGGATCGTCAAATTCGAAGCGAAGGGGATGTGCCAGAGCCAATTCAGGTAGGTTTTGAGTTGTATTGATTCGATTAGTGTGAGATATCAACTCTATTTGGAATGGATTCGATCTTGATCCAGTTCTATTGAGTCTCTTGAAGCCTAGGATTTTCTGTTTGAAATCATAGTTGGAAATAGTTCTTCTTTAGGTTTTGTTTTGGTGCGAATTAGGAATATGATCAGATCTCATATTAAAGTGCGTATGGGTTGGTTTCGGATGGTTTGTGCTGGGAACTGACAAGTCTTCCCTGCTCCTTGTATTTGTCGTGAGCTTGGATAGGAATGGTGAATCTAATGGTTGATGGTATTAGGTTAGTGTCTTGTTTAGAGTTGATAATTGGCCTTTTGATTTTATGTTTTGTCATAAGCTTTAGTGTTTGTAATAGATTTGGGTTTTAGTAGTGTAGCTTTGTTGATCATGTGTTGGTGTCTACCGTGTGTATAAGTTGGGTAGAAATGGTATTGGGATTTTAATTGTATATGGCCTAATCCACTTGAATGTGTATGCCCTAACCGTGGGCTATTCCAAGTTGGAATTGATTCATATGTCAGGTTAAATGGTAGCTTAGATTTTTGCTCCCTTGAGATCTTAGGTCATGTATTTGTTTTCGGGTTAGCTCTTGTGAGCTTGTCGTGTGTGCCATGAGATATCGTGTGGGAGTGTGTGTTAAATGGCTTGAGTCATTGAGTTGTGTAGGGCTTGTATCGAGAGCTATACGGTAGTGCTTGATCATGTTGGGATTTAAATAAATGGATATTGTAATTAGGGTTAATCTTGATTATATTTAGTAGTTAGTTTACCTATGTGGTTAAAATTTTGTCCTTGATACAGGACTTTGATTTGGACTCGCATGGTTGATAGTGAGGGGAGTTCTATTTGCTACGGACTTCATTTAAGACGGGTACTTCTTCCTTAATTCTTGTAGAATTGTTTACCTTAAATGCATGTTTATTTTATTATTTGAGTAGGTTGTTTTACCTTAAATCTATTCTCCTTATTTTTCCTGCTTGATACTTATTCTTGCTTGAACTTCGAGTAGTAATTCAAAATGTTCAGTTATACAGTTCCATCTCTTGGTTTCTGATCTAAAGAGTACCGTGTGTATGCGTGTACTGTAGAACTATTATTCGACCTATCTAGGGTTTGGTTGATATTAGATAAACCCTACCTAGTAAATTAGAGCATGTTTATTTACTTTGATATTGATTGTGTTTTGTATCATATTGATTGCATGATTTTGGTTTGATTTAGGTTGTACATATTAGTGACATGCACCATAGAATTGTTTGCATGCTGACGACCACTGACTCCTTTGTGGTTGAGACGGGTCTTCGATTATATTTTTCTATTGTGCCACACTCAGTTAGAGTTGTGTAGAGACATAAAGTCCGATGATATCATACGATTTTTGATTTTACGATTAATAAATATCGTACGATTTTGCATATCTTATGATTTTTGACCCCCGAACAATTTAAATCTTAGTTAAAATCGTATATTATTAAAATTGTTTTGAAATCACGATTTTAATGGTTAAAATCACGATTTTATGATTCAGATGCGATTTTAATGATTCTGAAAAAAATCCACTTTTTTCGTTGGACCCCGATCTATTTAAAAAAAATCCGGTTCTTTATTTTTTGTATGCCCTAATCGCATCTCGTCCCTCATCTTCGCGTCATTGCATCTTTGACGATCCTAAGTTGCGCGTCCCTGCTGCGGGGTTTTAGCGTCCCTGCTTTGGTGATGGTGATATGATGGATTTTGATGATGAAGCTGGTGGAGAGGAAGATGAGGATCAAATGGTAGAATTTTATGATTTTAATATGTCATATTTTTTAAATTTATAGATTAGGTATCTAGATTCTATAATTAGATGTCTGGTGGAACCTTTCTAATTGAAGTTATTATATTTTTTTCACTATTTTGTGGCTATGGATGACATTGCTAATGTAATATTGATTATGAATATAAGTTTATTTAGTGATTTAAAAGTTTTTTTTATTATTTAGGCTATTTTACATCCATATATATGACTTTATAATTTTATATGCACATATATAGGATTTTTATAAAATCTTACGATACGATTTACGATTTTAAGATTTACAATTTTAAGTATCCTTTCCGATTCAAGTTAAAATCCCGATTTTAACTACCTTGGTTGTGCCTATGTTTATGGTTGATGTGTATGTATAAATGATTCAGGTTGTCTGTCGTATAGGGAGATGTTGTTCGATTTTCGAGTACGGTCCTCTAAGAACGTGACATTACAAGGTCTGGGATGTTCACAAGTCCAATGATGTGCAGCAGATAGCATCAAGGCACGATGGACCTGTATCATTCCTTCAAATGCAAAAAAAGTTAAAACTGGCAATGAAGCAAGAAGTTAAGTTTCCAGAATTTCGAACACTATTGATTGTTGCCGAGGAGACTTCAATTAGCATGAAAGGTAACAACCTCGATGGGGATGGTTCTTTCAATGAATCCACAACTAATTGGGATATGGGCAGTGACACACTATCTGTTAGAGTTTGGTGACCCAAATTCTGTTTAATCCGTTAATATTTATTAGATGTTTTCTTATTAATATGTTAATTAACAGATTCTTTATAAATCTGTTAATTAACCATTTTGTTATTAATTTTTTATTTGACTAAGAATTCTAAGGTCCCTATAAATTGTGTATCTCATAGACAAGTTGTAATCAATCAATGAAGAAAGTCATTTGGTTACCTATTCTTTCTTTCTCTCTTTCTCTCTATCTCTCTTCTCTCTCTACTTCTCTTTACTTTATTATATGAGAGTTGCCGTTTTTCCATCCTAATTTCGTTTCAAGTGGTATTAGAGCCAGGTTGGATGTCAACCAGGATTAATGACAACGGCAAGTATGAAGAAAAAATCCGCTGCTGTACTATGGCTAAAATTGGAGCAATTGTGCATGACAGAGAAGCCTGGTGAGTTTGATGTTGTCGAAAATCACAGTAATGGTGAACATCTCGTTGCCTCTGATGCTGATTTGAAGCAGAGTGAGGAATGGATTATTGATTCTGGCTGTACTGTAGGATTGGGTCGACCAGCTAGAGGGGGTTGAATAGACGGTTTATGAAAAATAAGCACTAACACTCGTCTTTAAAAAGAAATAAACTTGGTTGCAACAGAGTCGTTGCTTCCAAGGCAGTTGATGCTCAAACAGAAACTCCTTAAGGCGGAGAAGCCTTTACAGTTGTAGCACAGAGAAAGCTTAGAGAGAAAGAGAGTTTACAACTCAATGAATTGAATTACTTTGAATCTAAATCTCTAAGCCTATTTATAGGTTGAGTGATATGATCTTGATCGTTGATACAAGATAGAGTTGGATCTTGATCGTAGATCTAAGATTATCTCAACCAAATTTTAAACTCTAATTAAAAGACGTGATAAATTTTGACTTCTTCAATTGATAATCGGCATTAATCCGATTGCTTCGCTCGCTCTTCAAAAGTGTGATCCACGTCCGAAAAAGGAGCTTTAATTCCGATTGCTTCGTTCTCCACATCTGATTAATTAAAAAGCTTTAATTAAAAGCTTTACTTCCGATTGCTTCTTTGACCGATCTTTTAGCTGCATGTAGATGAGCATCCACGTAAAGGAAGTGAATCCAAGCTTTAATCCTGTGCATGTAGATGAGCATCCAAGCTTTAATCCTATGCATCCACGTAAAGGAAGTTAAAAAAAATAACGTTTACTTAAAAAAAATTTAATTAAATTGAAAGCTTAAATAAAATTTTAAACAACTTTAATTAAATTGAAACTTTAAATAAAGTTTTAATATAATTAAAACTTTATTTTAATTGCAAGTCAAATGTTGACTTGCTAAAAGTCAACTTAGTTGACTTTTTGTCAAACCGCCGATTGGGTGATTTCAGGCCAACCGGAGTTAGGTTCACCCGAACCTGACTCTGGCCTTTTGCCCCTCGAACGTGCTTCCGTCAGGCTTCTCGTCCCTCGGACGCCCCGCACGCCCTTCTTGGTCCACCGGCGTACTCTTCCGCAACTTCCGCGTCCCTCAGATTGCACCGAGCCTGTCGGCTCACTTCCCCGCGCAATCCTTCTGATCCGCTGCGTCTTACGCTCGACTTCCTCCGTACCTAAGTTCCTGCACACTTAGCAGAGGGATTAAAACCAACAGGATCTAACCTAACTTAGTTGATCACATCAAAATCAACCGGGGCACCAACAATCTCCCCCTTTTTGATGTGTATCAACCCAAGTTTAGTTAGGGATAAGCAACAAACAAAAAAAAAATTGTAACAGTATTAAGCATAAAAAAAATATTGCAATCAATAACCACAATCTCCCCCTAAACTTAAGCTACTCTCCCCCTTTGATCACAGCAAAAATGGGGCACAAAAAATAGGGAAAGGAAAAAATATGATTAGAACTTAGAAAAATGTGAAATATTTTTTTTTGAGCCATGAATAGATTAAGTGCATATCACCGAAATTTAATTTTTGAATAAAAAATTTTCAAATATTTTTTAAAATTAAAAAATACGAATTTTAATTAAAAAATTTATAGAAATTAATTCGTCCATTGGAAAATTTTAAAAATTTTTGTACAGGTGGAAGATAAAATTCAAAAATCTCATAAAAAACTTACCAAGTTTAATTGACTATGTGTAGATCTCAAAAAAATCGGTTCTTGCAGAATAAATTAATTTTCTATTTTTAAAGTTAAAAGTTTACTTTTCAAATGAAAAATAATAGAAATTCAAAATTTATCGAAAAAAAAATTTCCAAAATTTCACAGTAAACAAATAAGATACTGTTGTATCAAGTAAAAATAGAAATTGAATTTTGTAAGAAAGTCTAGGTGAAAAAAAATATTTTTCAAAAGAAACTTAATCATAAAATGTGTTAATCTATTTCTAATTTTGCAAGAAAAATTATGCAGTAATAGAAAACTAATTCAAAATTGATTTTGGTATCCAAAATAGATTTTTATCGACAAGATTAACTAAAAATTTAGATGGAATGTAATTCTTTGGCACCTTTTTAAATTGGCCTTTATGGTTTTAAAAATACCAATTCAACTTTTCAGGATAACTATTTTTCTTGTGTCGCAAACAGACAATATCACATTCTAATTTCTCAACTAAATTTTTCAGATCAATATTTTTATTTTTTAATTTAGAATTTTTTTTTCTAATCTGTAATTAGATTTGAGCAAGGCTTTAACACCAGCATACAATTGATCATGAGGAAGAAAACAAACCTCACTTACCGGATCGCTTTCGAAAAGCGAGGTTCCTTCTTCGTTGACGCTTTCTGATGTCGCTCCCCCTTCAACACTGCTCCCCTCTTGATGACTTTCCATCAGCGCAAGTCCCGCGTACTCTTGAACTTCTGATTCGTCCGACGAGGTCTCGTCCCAGGTGGCCTTCAATGCCTTCTGCATTCTCGAAAAGTTATTAGCTTTAAAAAAACTTTTAAACGAACTTACTATTTGCGTTGTCTCGTCGTCCGTCGAGGATTCTGACTCCTTCTCCGTTCTCCTTGTGTTTAGGGCCAGATTCTTCGTCTTTCTAGAACCTGCCCACTGAGATTCGTGTAATTCGAAAATGGAAAACATTTCATCTAATGTACTTACCTCTAAATCTTTGGAGATGTAATAAGCGTCGACGATTGAGCTCCACTCCTGGGTCCTTGGGAAGGCATTGAGGGCGTATCGAATGGAGTCACGATTACTTACCGATTCGCCGAGTTGGGTGAGTCCGGAGATTAGCTCCTTTATTTTGGCATGAAGTTCAGCCACCGTTTCTCCTTCCTTCATTTGTAGGTTTATCAGCCGGTTCCGGAGGAGATCCTTTCTTGCTGATTTGGCTTCAGAGGTACCCTCATGAAGTTCTAGGAACTTCTCCCATAATTCTTTTGCGGAGTGGTAGTTGCCGATCCGGTTTACCTCTTGAGTAGGCAAGACTGTTAGGAGGTGGAACTCGACCTTACCATTGGCAACAGATTCTGACTGCTCCTTCTTATTCCACAAGCTTTCTTCTTTTTCATCCCCGTTCGCATCTTTAGGAACTGCAAAACCATATTTTATTGATAAAAGAATATCAAAATCAGTACGAAAAAATACCTCCATTTTTTTCTTCCAGACGGTGAAATCCCCTTCGAATTTAGGTGGATGAATGTGCGCGCCGGCCATCGTCTTGTTGCTTTCTCAGGCGATTAGTCCTTCAAAAGCGAACCCGCTCTGATACCACTTGTAGGATCGGGTCGACCGGCTAGAGGGGGGTGAATAGACGGTTTATGAAAAATAAGCACTAACACTCGTCTTTAAAAAGAAATAAACTTGGTTGCAACAGAGTCGTTGCTTCCAAGGCAGTTGATGCTCAAACAGAAACTCCTTATGGCGGAGAAGCCTTTACAGTTGTAGCACAGAGAAAGCTTAGAGAGAAAGAGAGTTTACAACTCAATGAATTGAATTACTTTGAATCTAAATCTCTAAGCCTATTTATAGGTTGAGTGATATGATCTTGATCATTGATACAAGATTGAGTTGGATCTTGATCGTAGATCTAAGATTATCTCAACCAAATTTTAAACTCTAATTAAAAGACGTGATAAGTTTTGACTTCTTCAATTGATAATCGGCATTAATCCGATTGCTTCGCTCGCTCTTCAAAAGTGTGATCCACGTCCGAAAAAAGAGTTTTAATTCCGATTGCTTCGTTCTCCACATCTGATTAATTAAAAAGCTTTAATTAAAAGCTTTAATTCCGATTGCTTCTTTGACCGATCTTTTAGCTGCATGTAGATGAGCATCCACGTAAAGGAAGTGAATCCAAGCTTTAATCCTGTGCATGTAGATGAGCATCCAAACTTTAATCCTGTACATCCACGTAAAGGAAGTTAAAAAAAATAACGTTTACTTAAAAAAATTTAATTAAATTGAAAGCTTAAATAAAATTTTAAACAACTTTAATTAAATTGAAACTTTAAATAAAGTTTTAATATAATTAAAACTTTATTTTAATTGCAAGTCAAATGTTGACTTGCTAAAAGTCAACTTAGTTGACTTTTTGTCAAACCGCCGATTGGGTGATTTCCGGCCAACCGGAGTTAGGTTCACCCGAACCCGACTCTGGCCTTTTGCCCCTCGAACGTGCTTCCGCCAGGCTTCTCGTCCCTCGGACGTCACGCACGCCCTTCTTGGTCCACCGGCGTACTCTTCCGCAACTTCCGCGTCCCTCAGATTGCACCGAGCCCGTCGGCTCACTTCCCCGCGCAATCCTTCTCGCCCGCTGCGTCTTACGCTCGACTTCCTCCGTACCTAAGTTCCTGCACACTTAGCCGAGGGATTAAAACTAACAGGACCTAACCTAACTTAGTTGATCACATCAAAATCAACCGGGGCACCAAC